>PITA01020272.1:0-35422 GCA_004023965.1 Spilogale gracilis
GGGGGATGGGAGAGCCTGGTGGTGGGTACTGGGGACATCTAAAGCGTGGAGCACTGGGTGTGGGGAATGGGGAATGAATCTTGGTACACTGGAAAAAAAAATTTTAGTAACAATTAAAAAAAAAAGAGTAAAAAATTTTTTTCTATATTTTATATTGCTCTGTATTCTTTTCAAGCCCAGTTTTCCAGAGCCAAGCTTTCCAGGACAACCAGAGTCCAATGTTACTCTCTCTAGGTTTGCTTCTTGAAGCTTATTGCCTGCAGCCATCCCTGGTCATGCTGGTAACTTCTTATCACACACACACTCAGCATAACCACTTAGAGCTTCATATATATACTTGCCTAGCCTGTGGCTCCTGTAATACAGTTCTCTCATTTTTGAATTGAGAACCTATGGCCCAGCAGAACTATTTGAGATTTGCCCAATCAAAAAAGGATAAGCCATATCACCTCCACGAGGTTCGATTGTTCCCATAGCACTCATTTATCTTCCTCTCACATGAATTCCCTCAAAAGCAACATCCTTCTACATCTTTGCCAATACTTGGTATCATCAGCCTTTTGATTTTAGCCTTTCCAGTGGGTGTGAAGTTGTATCTCATTAGGGTTTTCATTTGTATTTCCATAGTGATTACTAATACTGAACATCTTTTCATGTGCTTATATTCAAGTCATTTATTTTCTTTGGTAAGTTGTCTATTAAAATTTTTTGGTCATTTTTATTGGGCTATTGGTTTCATTATTGAGATATAAGTTTTTTTCTTTTTCCTGTCTTTTCTTTCATTTTTAAGTAGGCTCCACACCCAGCATGGAGCCCAGTGCAGGGCTTAAACTCATGTGCCTGAGATCAAGACCTGAGCCAAAATCAAGAGTTGGATGTGTAACCTACTGAGCCACCTAGGCGCCTCTAAAAGTTTTTTCTAATATGTATTTTGGGTACAAGTCCTTTATCACGTTTATGTTTTGCAAATGTTTTCTCCCAGTTTATGGCTTTTCAGTTCATTTTCTTAAAGTTGTCTTTTGAAGAGCAAATGTTTTCAGTTTTGATGACTCCAATTTGCTGTTTTCTTTTTTGGAGTATCCTTTTGGTGGCATATCTAAGACATTTTTGCCTAACCCAAGATTGCAAAGACTTTCATCTTTGTGGTTTTAGTTCTTACGTTTAGGTCTATAGTCTGTCTTGAGTAAGTTTTTATACATAGTATAAGGAAGAAGGCTAGGATTATTTTTTTGCATGTAGATATACAGCTTTTCCAGCACTATTTCATTTGTTTAAAAGATAATTCTTATCCTTTTGAATTACTCTGGAAACTTTATCAAAAATATATTGACCATATATGAATAATTTGTTTCCAGACTCTCTATTCTGTTCCACTGATCTATACCTATCTTTATGCTAATAATCACATTGTCTTAATTACTGAAGCTTTATAGTAAGTCTTAAATCAGGTAAGGTATGTCCTCTGACATTGTCCTTTTTCAAAATGATTTTGTCTGTTCTGTTTGTATTTCTCCATAAATTGCAGATCATCTTGTCAATTTCTACAAAAGACTTCTGGGATTTTGATAAGGATTGCACTAAATCAATGGGTTAACTTAGAAGAAACTGCCAACTGAGCCATATTAAGTCTTTCCTATCCATGAATATGAAATCCTTCTCTATTTCAGTCTTTACTTTTTTTCAACAATCCTATGTACTTTTTACTATACAAGTCCTACATTTGTTTTGTTAAATATATTCCTAAGTATTTTGATCCTTTGATATTGTGAATGAAATTGTTTCCTTAATTTCATTTTGGATTGTTCATTGTTAACTTACAGAAATAAAATAGACTTTTCTGTATTGATTTTGTATACTCTGACCTTGTTAACCTCGATTTTTAGTTCTAGTTGTTTGGTGGGGTTTTTTTTGTTTGTTTGTTTTTTGTTTTTTACTATTCCTTCTGTATACATGACTCTGTCAATTACAAATAAAGACAGGGCAGAATCTCCACTATAATCTTGAATAGAAGTAATGAGAATGGACATCCTTGTATTACTCCTGATTAGGGTTGGGGACAAAATACAGTCTTTCACGTCTATGGGTGATATTAATTATAGGTTTTCAGAAATGCCCTTTATCAGGTTGAGGAAGTTTGTTGAGAGTATTTTTTTTTAAACCATAAATAGCTATCGAATTTGGCCAAGTGTTTTTTTTCTGTGTCTATTAAGATGGTAATAGGTTTCTTTTTGTCCAATCACTGTATTAATATAGTGCATTACATGAATTGATTTTCAGATGTTGAACCAACCATATATTTCTGAATTAAACTCCACTTGGTCGTGATGGATAATTGCTTTTATATGTTGCTGAGACCCAGTTATTATTTTAAGGATTTTCCTTCTATATTCATGAAGGATATTGGTCTGTAGTTTTCTTATAGTGTCTTTATATATGTATCACTTTTTGACTTGGAAACAATACTGTATATATGTGCCGTAAGGTTACAAATACAGCAGTGAATACTGTTCACTACATTCTCTACTCTCATGGAGTTCACAGTCCTGTTGGAAAAGTCAGAAATACTGAAAAAATAAATGTTATTTTAGACATACAATTATAATTGTGATTGCTTATAAATAAATAAGTAAATAATGTTATATGATTGTTTAAAATTATGGAACCAAATGGAGAGTGGTAGGTGAACATTTAAAAGTAATTTTTTTTTAAAGATTTTTTTATTTATTTGACAGAGAGAAACACAGCCAGAGAGGGAACACAAGCAAGGGGAGTGAGAGAGGGAGAAGCAGGCTTCCTGCCGAGCAGGGAGCCCGATGTGGGACTCGATCCCGGGTCTCCAGGATCATGACCTGAGCCGAAGGCAGTCGCTTAACCAACTGAGCCACCCAGGCGCCCCTAAAAGTAATTTTAATTCCAGTATAATTAACAGAGTGTTATATTAGTTTCAGGTGTATAGCATAGTGATTCAGCAATTTTATGCATTACTCAGTGCTCATCATGATAAGTATACTTTTAATCCCCTTCACCTATTTCATCCATCCCCTCACCTCCTCCCCTCTGGTAACCACCAGTTTGTTTTCTATAGTGAAAGTGTCTGGTTTTTCTATTTGTCTTATTTTTTACTTTGGTTATTTTTGTTTCTTAAATTCTACATGTGACTGAGATCATATGGTATTTTGTGGGTTTTTTTGACCATTTTTTAATTGGATTATTTGTTTTCTTGGTGTTGACTTGTGTAACTTCTTTATGTATTTCGAATACTAACTCCTTATTGGAGATGTTATTTGCAAATACCTTCTCCCATCCAGTAGGTTATCTTTTAGCTTAGTTGATTATTTCCTTTGCTGTGCAGGAGCTTTTTATTTTGATACAGTCATAAGAGTTTGTTTTTGCTTTTGTTTTCCTTGCCTCGGGATATTTCTAGAAAGATGTTGCTATGGCTGATGGCAGAGAAATTGCTGCCTATGCTCTCTTCTAGGATTTTTATAGTTTTGGGTCTCACATTTAGGTCCTTACTCCATTTTGGGTTTATTTTTGTCTATGGTGCAAGGAACTGGTCCAGTTTCATTCTTTTGCATTTAGCTGTCCAGTTTTCCCAGCACCATTTGTTGAAGAGACTTTCTTCTTCCCACTGCATATTCTTGTTTCTTTTATTGAAGATTAACTGACTATATAATTGTGGGTTTATTGCAGGGATCTGTTCCATTGATCTATGTGTCTGTTTTTATGCCAGTATCATACTGTTTTAATTACTATAACTTTGTAATATAACTTGAAGTCTGGAATTGTGATAACTCCAGTTTTGTTTTTCTTCTTCAAGATTGCTTTGGCTATTCTGGGTCTTTTGTGGTTCAATGCAAATTTAAGGTTTGTTTGTTCCATTTCTGTGAAAAATGCTGTTGGTGTTTTGATAGGGCTTGCATTAAATCCATAGATTAGATTACTTTGGGTAGTGTGGATATTTTAGCAATCTTTGTTCTTCTACTCCATGAGGAAGGAATATCTTTTCATTTGTTTGTGTTGTCCTCAACTTCTTTCATCAATATTTTATAGTTTTCA
Source organism: Spilogale gracilis (assembly GCA_004023965.1). Lineage (NCBI taxonomy): Eukaryota > Metazoa > Chordata > Mammalia > Carnivora > Mephitidae > Spilogale > Spilogale gracilis. The sequence continues at coordinate 4,060 of PITA01020272.1, forward strand.
GAATATAGGTCTTTTACCTCTTTGGTTAAATTTATTCCTAGGCATTTTATTATTTTTGGTGCAATTGTAAATGGAATTATTTTCTTAGTTTCTCTTTCTGTTACTTCATTATTTGTCTGTAAAAATGCAATGGATTTCTGTATACTGATTTTTTCCTTTTATCCTGCAACCTTACTGAATTCATTTATTAATTTTAGTTGGTTTTTGGTGGAGTCTTTCAGGTATTCCATATCCGAATCATGTCATCTTCAAGAAGTGAGACTTTTACTTCTTTTTTTCTAGTTTGGGTGCCTTTGATTTCTTTTTGTCGTTTGATTGCTGTGGCTAGGACTTCCAGTACTGTGTCAATAAAAGTGGTGAGGGGCGACTGGGTGGCTCAGTTGTTAAGCGATTGCCTTCAGCTCAGGTCATGTTCCCAGGGTCCCGGCATCGTGCCTTGCGTCGGGCTCCCTGCTCTGTGGGAAGCCTGCTTCTCCCTCTATCACTCCCCCTGCTTGTGTTCCCTCTCTAGCTGTGTTTCTCTCTGTCAAATAAATAAATGAAATCTTTAAAAATAAATAAATAAATAATAAAAGTGGTGAGAGTGGACCTCCCTATCATATCCCTGATTCTTAGAGGAAAAACTTAGTTTTGAGTATGTTAGGTGTAGATTTTTCATAAATGGCCTTTATTATGTTGAAGTATGATTCCTCCAAACCTACTTTGTTGAGGGTTTTTTTTTTATCATGAATAGAGCTTGTACTTTGTCAAGTATTTATTCTGCATGCATTGAAATGGCCTTTTAGTTTTTATCCTTTCTCTTATTGATGCGATGTATCACACTGATTCATTTGTGAATACTGCACTCCTCCTGCATCGATAGAGGGACATGCTTTGTTGGTTAGTAAGGAAGAACTCTCTCAAAGGGTGATATTTCAGCTAAAACCTAAAACATGAGCCAGCTGCAAAAGGGAGAGGAGATTTGGGGGTATTTCAAACAGAGGTAACAATAGGTGCAAAGGAGCCAGGCAGGAAAAACTTTGCTGAAAGAGAGAACCTGGGCTGTATGAAGAAAAGCAAAATACACAAATGACTAAAGGAAGGGGTAAACTTGAAAGATAAAATGCTTTACTTCATCTTGTAAAGTACTGAATTTGGCCCTGAGAACAATGAAGCCAAAGTTGCTCGTATGGGAAGAAAATAATTTCTAATCCTGCCTTCTTGTCCTAGAGGCTGAGTATGATGGTGCTCTCACAAACCTTAAGATCCACTGGTTGAATGTGACTTCTGAGATTTTCAGACAGCTTGTGTACTGAAGCCCACTGCATTTTGTTGGGAGTACTTATATAAATAGTTCAGTGTGGTTTTTATTCTTTGATGGTCATAAGGATTTTTTGGCACTCAAAAGAGTTACATACTCATTCATCTGTCAACTGAAATAGAAATATTACTCAAGAAAATGTTCACAGGCACATGGCTACATAAGTGCACATAGGACAAGTGAAAAGTGGCTCAGTCCTACATAGCCTCAGCATTCTAGGAAGCATGTGTACATTTTAAAATTGATTGCCTTTCTAATTCTCTGTTTATCATATTGACAGTTTTAAAAAGAATTTGCTGATTTCCTTGATGAAGAGTTTAGCAAGTGTAGAATTGAATCTTAATTTCTGAACACTTTGATTGCTTCTAATTGCCTTTTGTTTCCTTATGTGTCTCAGTTTAATATCATAGAAAGCTTATGAATCATTACGCTGGAAACATAAGCCTACCATTTCATCACACAATAAGTAAATCATAGACATCCAGGCTAGCCAGCAAATCTGACCTGGAAGTGTCTTTTCTAAGGTTCAGCTGGGAGATTTGTCTGTCTTCAGCTGCTTAAATCATTTGTCATCTTAGTGGAAATTTTTAGGATGCCCTTACAGCTATAAATTTCCAGCTTGGTATGGAAATTCATTGCCCCATCCCCATCTGAACATTCTAGATATGGAAGAAGCTTTAAGTTATATTTACTGTCTGAAACAGCAAGAGAATCTTAAAGTCCTCTTATTGTAAACTGCTTCTCCTCTTTCCCCCCAACCCAGCAGAATTAACGGTATAGCGCAAAGATAATCCTAAAATAACATATACCGAAAGTTATGGTTAGCTCTTAGCTTAAGAATCTAAACTTCAGAATTAGACCTGGATTCAAATCCAGACTCCCCACGTTTAGTTGTATGCACTCAGGAAAGTTATTTACTCTCTCTGAGACTCAGATTTTTCATCTAAAGAATGGAGGGAATAATCTCTATCTCAAATGGCTGTTAAAAGAATCAAACAAGATAATATACATAAAGCGTAGAGCCTAGTTCTCAGCACACAACAAGAGCTCATGAAACATATCACTTTACAGGCAAGGAAACTCATCTACCTGTGAAATATCTAAAAGGCCACACACTTGTCATGAAATGACTGGTGCAAAGACGTAGAGTTGAAGGCTCTTGATTTTTCACACCAGAATTCATTCTGCTCTAAATGCTCAAGTACTTTGGTTGTTTTTCAAGTGATAAGTGCAGAATTGTTCCTCCTGCTTTCTTATTTTTCTGATCACTTACAGTTTTGATTCTAGCTTGCTATAATGTGAGCCTTAAGCTAACCAATATACTCACCTGAAAAGAATATGAAAACATTGCAAAATAATTAGAAGGCGAAAACCTGATTGGAAAAGAAATATTCTGAGAATATGATACAATATAGTTAGAAGAAATACATATGCAAAAGCCTGCTTTGTTTTCAATTCAGTGATGATACTTTTCTTTTTAATTTGCAGAAAAAAATTATTCTTGATGCAAAGTCTAATATATCATCTTTGTATATGCATATATGTTTATATTACCAAAAAATGTTTTAAAGATTTTTCCCCCTAAATGTTTTAGCTAAACAAGAAGGGATTATAGACGAGAAGGAGGAAAGAGACCTAATGCTGTTTTTCTCCCGTGACAGGAGGCGTTTTACCAAGAAATAGAATATGGATGGCACCTTGTTCCCACTGCCAAAAGGAGTTTCTCTGAAGTCCAAAGCTGAAGACGGAAGTGAGTAAGTAATTCTTGCTGATAGCTAGAATAGTAAGCGGAGTCGAGAAGGAGCTTTCTCAAACTCTTGTGCTAGTTCAACATTATTTCAACCTTGTTTTCTTGGGTCGCCAGCCTCTTGCCTTTGGTATCACCAATCCATCCCTGTCCTGGTCCAAGCCTAGGACCTCTTGCAGCCTGTGGGTCCCAGTGAAACTTAATGGAAATGTGACCACAGTAGTAGTACTGCTGTGGTTCCTTGGATCATATTAAGTACGATTCCTTTTATTCATAGTTACATAAGCAAAATATGCTAGTAACGACAAATAATACAAGTAATATGAAATGTTAGAGTAAAAAAAAAAAGTCCTCTTCGCCCACAACACTTGGTATCTTACTTTTTTCACTTGATCATATGTCTTGGAACTCTCATATAGTAAATATGAATCTACCTCAATTTTTTTTTTAGTCATCATGTAATATCCTAAAATATAAATGCACAAAATTCATTTAACCATTTCTTAATTGAGGCAAATTTCTGCCCTTTTTCCAGTTGTTCTTTATTATAAGTAAAGCTGCAATGGCTGAGTTTATTTTTGAACATGAATGAATATTTCAAAAGAATAAATTCTTAGAAATGGAATTCAGAATTCCAAGGATATGCTTATTTTAAATTTCAATAGCTATTTCTAAGTTGCCATCAAAAAAGTTTATAAATGTACCCTATTACAAACTATATGGAAATCACCCATTTCTACCTGCATTATGCTGGTATCAATCTATTCTTCACAACCTGATTGGTTATAAAGTGTACCTCATTGCTTATTAGTTTTGAGACTTAGCAACTTTTAAATTTTATCATTCTTTTTTTGTGTGTGAACTATTTCTTTTAACTAGTTTTACATTTTATCCTTTTCAGTAATTTTAGGAGATTTTAGTAGACTGTATATTATATTTTGTTTAATATATTTTGCAAAAACTTTCAGTGGGACCTTTTATTTGGGGGTCTTTTGTCATACAGATCTTTCAGTTTATTCAAAGTAAGACCTTTTTATTAATGGCTCCTGGAATTTATGTCTTTCTTAGTAAAGCCTTCATTACCATCTCACTAACATTATAAAAGCTGATGTACTAAAACTTACTATAGTTCCTTCCTGATTTGGGTTTTTTTTAATTGATGTTTGGAATTTAATCCATTTGGATTTTATGTGTATGATGTGACACTGGCATCCAAATTAAATCTTTTTCCGGTTTTCCAACCCTCTCAGTATAATTTTTTAATAGTCTGTCCTTTTTGTTCTGATTTGAAATGCATATTCCTTTGTTTTTGAATTTCCTTTTTCAGTTCAGTTTGTTCATGTCTTATTCTGAACCAGTACAACATTATTTAACATAAACCTAGTATATTTTGGTAACTAAAAAGTCAGGTCCTTCCTCCTTGTTCTTTTTTTCCCCCCAAATTTTATTTCTTGTTCTTGTGCATTTTCTCTTCCACATGAACTCTGAAATCAGATTATCAAGTTCAGTAAGTCTCCTGTTGGGATTTTTATTAGGATTGCATTGAATTTATGGACTAATTTGGAAAGGTGACATCTTTATAATATCGACTCTTTCATTCAGAAATATGTGTAGCTTTCCATCCATCAGGTCTTCTTTTATACCTTCCATAAAATTTTCTAATTTTCTTCATGTGGACCCTGCATTGTTCTTGTTCGTTTATTCCTAGAGGATTATTTTTTAAAGCTTATGCTGCCACTGGAAATGGGCTCTTAAGATTTTGGTTTCTGCAGAGAAAAGGGTATGAGAATGAAAAGAAAGCAGGCACCGAAAGAACAGGAGAGGGAAGAAAGAGAAAGCTTAGAAAGGGAAGATAAGATGATGAACAAGGAAGACAGAGAGGAGAAATTTGGTGGGAGGTTTTGAGTACCTATCCTGTGACATGCACTATGATGGAGGCTTTATGAGCACCATCTCACATACTCCTTCCACCAGGTGTCTCATCTGAGAAAAGTGAAGCTTAAAAAGGTCAGCAAGGAAGCCTGAACAGGAAATGGAAAGGGAACAGTTTTGGAGTGAGATCTGGGAACCGCTCCCAGATTCTAATCTCACCAGCTGTGTGGTTTTGCTCCAGTTATCTAATTACATTTCTCATTTGGAAAACTTGAATATCTGCTCCCATGATTGTGAGGATTAATTGGAATCATGGATCTGAAGTCTGTTTATTAGATGCTGCTCTTGGTGAGTGCCGGTTCCCCTCCATGAGCCCATTCCTTCCTGCCCCCTGCCTTTCTGCCATGACAGGGAGTCCCAGAGTCTGGTCTGGATAGCAAGGAGCCTTCAGGTTAATATGCATAGTGATTTTATTTCCCTGAGTCCATAACATCCAGGAACACATACCTAACATTCTTAAGAAACACTGTAGGAGAAATAGTTGTTAGATACTGTGATCTGAGTCTGAAAAAAAGAGCACATAAACCTTAAAAAACAAAAACAAAAACCCATTTTTACAAAAGGAGGCGTTGTTGAAATGTGAATCCGTATTCAAGCCCAAATCCCCAGTGAGAGACACCCTCTATTTCTACCCAAACAATAGTTCCTTGTCCCAAGACAATGCTGTCTACATAACCCTGGAAAGCATCAAATCCCCATGGTGATGGCAACGGTTTCTCCTAGGGATACTGGAAACAGCGTCTGGAGGAACCACAGCACCTGACCCAGGGCTTTGGCCATTGAAAGGAGACTCGTTCCCATCCTAAACAAGAGGAAAACAGAACTGGCCCCTTTGTCCTGGGTATGCCTTTATTTGCTGTAGTGCTCTGATCCTCTGGAGAAGTCGTTATGAGATATATGAGTCTGAAGTCAAGAGAGGTAAATCAGGCATACTGAAATGTCTTCTAGGCACTGTGCACATTTGTTCCCAATGCATTACTCTTACTCATCACGAAAATGTATGACCAGGCCTGGATGGAAGTCCTCTGCTCTGAGCTTTATTTCCCTCGTCTGAAAAATGGGGTTAATAACAAGGCTCTCAAAGGATTTCTGTGATGATTAAATCAAACAAATGTAAAATTGTGCCCAGTGAAAATCCCAAGTATTCTTTCATCATATAGGAAACTGTATTCATAGCAGGTGAATGTTTTCCGTGGTTCTGCATTTCACTATTCAAGGGGAAATGTGATTTCTACAATAAAGTCAAATGTCATATGATTCTGGGACTAGCAAATAATGTGTGTAATTAAGTTGAGCAGCTGTATTTTTTTACTGTTTTTAAAGGAGGGCTCTCTTAAATATTGAGACTGGTTTCCATCTGTGACCTGTAAATTGACCTCAGCCCATCAGATCTACATCCAAATTATATCCAGAAACCAGTCACTTCTGACCACCTCCTATGAGACTGCCTGGTTTCATAGAAACCATTGTTGTCTTTCTCCAGGATTATTGCAATCTCCAGCATTATTAATCTCCAGGATTATCGCACTATTGTGAATAGTATCCACCTAAATGGTTTCCTTACTTCCTGACTGTTTTCCCTAAAATTATTTTGAACACTGAGAGTATCATTGGAATAAATGTATCATCTCTGTAGAGGGACGTTTTGGCCATCACTTAGATATTCACTTAGTGAACAGGTATTTACAGAGCTCCTAGTATATGCCAGCATTTTTACAGGCTCTGATGATCCAGCTATGAGCACAACATACACAGATTCCTGCCTCATAGAGCATATATTTGTTGGGTACAATGGCTATTTAACAAATAAATAAGTACAAAATACCCTGTGCCATAAGGTGATGGGCACTATGGAGAAAAATAGTGTAGAACAAGGGAGGGAAAAGGAGCACAGGAGTAGGAGTGGAAAGTGGGGTTTTTAAGTTTAAATATGGTGACTGGAGAAAGTCCTTTTGATGAGCTAACATTTGAGCAGAGACTGGAAGGAGAGATGGGAGAAGGCCACATGGTTATGGAGAGGATAATGGAGAGAAGGGAGTGGAGATGGTGTTCCAGGCAGAGGAAACAGCAGGTACAAAAAGCAAAGCAAAGAAGCCAGACTGGTCTGGCACAGTGGAAAGGAAAATATGGAGGTGGTTACACTATGGTGGGAATGGAAGAGTGATCACACTGATGGCTGCAGGCCTTCATGAGGACTCAGGTTCCTACTCAGATGAGTTGGAAAGCCACTGAAGGATTGTGAGGAGAGAGGTGACCTTGATCTGATGTACAATTTTAAAGGATCATTCTAGGGGCGCCTGGGTGGCTCAGTTGGTTGGGTGACTGCCTTCGGCTCAGGTCGTGATCCTGGAGACCCGGGATCGAGCCCCACATGGGGCTCCCCGCTCGGCGGGAAGCCTGCTTCTGCCTCTCTCACTCCCCCTGCTTGTGTTCCCTCTCTAGCTGTGTTTTTCTCTATCAAATAAATAAATAAAATCTTTTTAAAAATAAATAAATAAACGATCATTCTAGCTAACCACTTCCGAAGAGCAATGGTTCTCAGACTTGAATATGCATCAGTCACCTTTGACGGTTTGTTACAACATGGTTGCCACCTCCTTCCCCAGTTTCTGATTGAGTAGGTCTGATGTCATGCAGGAGAACTTGCATTTCTAGCAAGTTCCTACGTGATGCCAATGCTGCCGGTCTGGGACCACACTGTGAGGACCACTGGTGAAGAGAATAGTTCGTAGGAGAGGGAATAGTTGGGGCAGGACAGCCAGCTAGGGGCCTATTTGCAGTAATTCAGAAAAAAAAAAAAGATGATAATGGCTTCAGTTCAGTTAGGTGGTAGCAGAAGAGTGGTGAGAAGAGATTAGGTTCTGGGTAGAATTTGGATATAGATCCGATGGGATTTGCTGAAGCATTGAATCTGGAGCATTATGAAAGAAAGAAATGAGTCCAGGGTTTAGATTCAGCAACTAGATGAATGGAATTACCATTTACTGAGCCTTAGTTTGGGGGAGTGTTGGACTTGATTTGCCTGTTAGCGATCCAAGTAGAGATGTCTTTCAAGCCTTTCTTTTAGAAAAGTCTAGAATTCAAGAGAGAATTCTGGGCTGGTGGTAGGAAGGCTGGAGTTAGCAACATGTAAATGGCTTCCTGAAGCCTGGCTGGGATCATCACCAGAGAGAGTGAAGGTAGAGAAGAAGTTCACTGCCTGATGTCAGTCCGGGGTCAGAAGTCAGGGCAGCGAGAGGGACCAGAAATGAGACTGAGAAGTGATTACAGAGGTGAAAGAAAAACCTGGAGAGAGTGGGGGTCTGGATGTCAAGAGAAGCAAGTATTTTAATGCATTCAGGGGCATTTGCTGTGAAGTCACCTTGTCGTAAAGTTACAGCCAGGCATCCTCTGTGAAGGAGTAGAGGCGTCTCCCATGGAGTATGCCAGATTATGACGTGGTTCCTTATGGATAAGTTATCCCCACAGGAGAAGATGCTTACCTTGATTGAAATGTCACACACACACACACACACACTTTTGAGCTGATTTTACTGTTGCAACCAAAAAAAACCACACCAGTGACACAGTTTAATCATTGACATAGACTAGAATCTTTTCTTTCATCTTCGAGCGTTCTGTCCAGCTGACTTTTGTCTTTGAAGCAGATGTCCACTTTTGAGGGTTAGAGTTATATGGTGATAAGACTTCTGGGAACTTGTGCCCCCGCCCCCTTTATTTTCTGATATTGAGTCTTAGAAGCCTCTGGTTTTTCAACACAACCTCCAATACCCTGGCTCCCTGAAGTACTTACCATAGAAAGCTGTCACTTGCTTCTCTTATGAAAAGTACAGAGAAAGTTTGGTAATTCAGGATGCACGGAGCAGAGCCACTGGTTGCATCCCTTATCAAGGTACAGCTGATGGCAAGCCAGCCTTACTCAGTAACCTAGTTAACGGAAATTCATTTTGCAGACTTTCTACATTGCTTCTTTTCGTGAGTTGCGACTTATCTTTAAACCTGTAGAGTATATAAAAAATGTACCCCACAAACTGCATATTGCTTCTCATTGTAAGAAAACATACTACTTGTAACTCAGCATTACACTCCCCAGGTAAATTGGGTAAAGAAGACAACGCCTAGAGCTGTGGGTGTTATGAGTGGTGAAGGGGTGAATGATACACACAGCACATTGCTGTGTGTTACCTCTTAAAGGGATTGTGGGTACTGGTACTCAGCACTCCTCCCTCAAGAAGATGCATGGAGCTATGTGGTCTGCTTCTCTATAAGGAGAAAACAATTGTTTGTTATTCAGGTTAACTGACCAAATGGAATGTTGAAATACTTAGGACTAGGTATGTAACCTTTTCTTTTTCTCTTCTTTCTTTTTTTTTTTTAAAGATCTTATGTATTTCTTTGACAGAGAGAAACACAGCGAGAGAGGGAACATAAACAGGGGGACTGAGAGAGGGAGAAGAAGCAAGCTTCCGGCCGAGCAGAGAGCCTGATGTGGGGCTTGATCCCGGGTCTCCAGGATCATGACCTGAGCTGAAGGCAGTTGCTTAACCAACTGAGCCACCCAGGCGCCCTGGTATGTAACCTTTTCTTGTCTTGTTCATTCAACAGATATTTCTATTAAATCTCAGGCACTGACCTCTGCGTCTGAGCTATATATGTAAACAAAACAAACAAAAAGCCCTGCTTTCTTGGAGCTTACATTCTGGTGGGGGCAGGAAAAAAAAAAAACGAAAAGCATAATAAATAGTTAAGTTATAGAATATGTTGCAAAGCCATGGGAAAAAACAACATGATAAGAGGTTTGGGCATGCAGGGAGAAAAACAGGTTTAAGTTTTCAGTAGAGGAGTCAGGGTAGGTCTTATGGAGAGAGTGACATTTGAGTGAAGATTTGCAGGATTTTTAAAGTAGTCAGCCAACTGGAATTTTTTTTTAAGATTTTATTTATTTGACAGAGAGAGAGATCACAAGTAGGCAGAGAGGCAGGCAGGGAGAACAGAGGAAACAGGCTCTCTGCTCAGCAGGGCCTCGATCCCAGGACCCTCAGATCATGACCTGAGCCGAAGGCAGAGGCTTCAACCCACTGAACCACCTAGGCACCCTGGCCAACTGGATTTCTGAGGGAAGAATGCTTCAGGCAGAGAAAGGAGCCAGGGCAGAGTCAAGACAGGAATGTGTAAGGAATAGCATGGAGATCAGTGTGTCTGGAGCTGTCTAACAGAAGATGAGATGTCAGAGGAGATGGGCCCCACTCATAGAGAGCTCCGTTGGCATTCTTAGGACTTTGGCATTGTCTTCGAGTGAAATGGGAGGATTTTAGGCAGAAGAATGATATGATCTGAATTACAGATTAGGAAATCATTCCGGTTTCTTTTTGGAAAGTCTCTTAAAAGGCAAGTTGGGAACCAAATAGGAGGCTGTAGCAATAAGCCAAGTGAGAGCTGATGATGATTTCAGAAACCAGAGTGTTGACTGTAGGGAGGGAGGGATGTGGTCAGCAGTGATCCCCATGGTTTGTATGAGTAACTGGAAGGATCCAGTTGTCATCAACTGGAATGGGAGAAACCTCTGATAGAAGAGGTTTGTGGTAGAAACTGAGAACTTCATTTTCAGACATGTTAAATTTGAGATGTCTATGAGGCATCCAAGTGGAGATGTCAAGTAGGCAACTGCATGTATGAGTCTAAGTTTTAAAGAATTTGGTCCCAAAATAGAACTGTGGGAGTGGTTGTCATATCGATAAAGGAGTTCATGAAGAAAGTTGGTGCTTATACAACTCAACACCAAAATCCAAATTAATTGGAGTGAGAAATGGACAGAGGACCCAAATAAACTTTTTTTCCAAAGAAGACATATAGATGGCCAGTAGATACATGAAAAGCTGCTCAGCATCACTAATCATCAGGGATCAAAACCACAATGAGATATACCCTACGCCTGTCAGAATGTCTAAAGTAAAAAACACAAGGAATAACAAGTGTTGGCAATGATGTGGAGAAAAAGGAACTCTCGTGCACTGTCAGTGGGAATGCAAACTCGTGCACCCACTATGGAAAACAGTGTAGGGGTTCCTCAAAAATTAAAAATAAACGTATTGTATAATCCAATAATTCCACTACTAGGCATTTACTGAAAGAAAACAAAAACACTAATTTGAAAAGAATTAGTAAACCCCTATGTTTATTGCAGCATTATCTACAATAGCCAAGATTTAGAAGCAACCTAAGTCTATCATCTGTCCATTGAAAGATGAATGGATAAAGAAGATGTGATGTATACATATATCCTGGAATATTACTCAGCCATAAAAAAGAATAAAATCTTGCCATGTGCAATAACATGGTTGGACCTAGAAAGTATAATGCTATGTGAAATAAGTCAGTCAGAGAAAGATAAATACCATATGATCTCACTCATGTGTAGAACATAAGAAACAAATAAATGAACAAAGAAAAAAAGAGACAAACAAAAAAACAGACTCTTTTTTTTAAAAAAAAAGATTTTATTTATTTATTTGACAGAGAGAAACACAGCCAGAGAGGGAACACAAGCAGAGGGACTGAGAGAGGGAGAAGCAGGCTTCCCGCCGAGCGGGGAACCCGATGTGGGACTCCATCCCGGGTCTCCAGGATCATGACCTGAGCTGAAGGCAGTCGCTTAACCAACTGAGCCACCCAGGCGCCCTCAGACTCTTAAATTTAGGGAACAAATGTGGTTGCCAGAGGGCAGACGGGTAGGGATATGGGTGAAACAGATAAAGGGGATTAAGACTACACTCATTGTGTGATGAGCACCGGGCAATATATATGATTGTGGAGTCATTGTGCACCTGAAATTAATGTAACACTATGTTAATTAGACTTCAATTTTGAAAAAAGTTGGTACAGGGAAAGAAAAAAAAAAACACCAAGGACTAATCCTGTGGGTACTCCAAAATTAGTAGGTCTTGGAGAAGAGGAGAATCTAACATGAAGACTTAGAAGGAATAACCAGTGATCCAGGAAGCAAATGAAAAAGAGTATTGTGTTCTGGAAGCCCAGCAAAGAAAATATATCGGGGATCAGCCGATATATGATCAGCCATGCCACTGGATTTACAGGTGAATTTCCTTGCTCTGCAAAATGCAAGTGATAATAGTGCCTGCCTCACAGGCTTAAATCAGATAATTTATGTGAATGACCAATCACAGTGCTCTATGCCAAGAAGGGCTCAAGAATACTACCTATTATTTCTATTCCTAACACCTGTGAAAAATCACTTATTATAAAGCTGGTCACTGTAGGAGATAACCCCTAGGGGGCACTCAAAGCTTTCTCTTCTTTCCCACCACTGCTCTTCCCAGGAGCGACCTCAGATTTGGATGCACGACCAAAGAGGCCCAATGGCCACCGAGTCCTCTATGGTAAAGGTGGAAAAGTGCGATGAATGCAGTGGATGTCAGACTTCAGTGAGAGTAAGAATTGTCCAAGCAGTTTGTTGAGATGGAAATCTACAGCAGGTCCAGCCACGAGAGATTCTGATTAAGAACACTGAGAGGGGACATGAGAATCTGCATTTTCCCACTCCAGGTGATTCCAGTATATCTAGTCTGCTGCAGAATAGAAGAAAAAGAAAACCATCTGGTCTATGGCAAATATGTCCTCTGTTCTTTTTAGGACCCTAGAATAATTTTCCTTCGCTTTTGTCTCGTCTCTTCCACGTAGCCAATGAAGTGAGCCAATCCTGGGACTTCTTCTAGACAGGGAAGTGCTAAGAGGACCAGGATGGTTCTACAGAAAGCAGGCCTGGGGTGAGTGGCTTGGCCCAGCTTTTAGTCTGTTCATCTCAGAGGACATAACATGGGACCTCGCAGTCCTCATCTGTCCCCCAGGTCATATTGTTGTTATTGTTTTGATAACATTTAAATTTATGTCCAATATTTATAACTCAGGTGATTTCAGATACAAACCCAGGCTTCCTACTTCTCTAGGCCAGTACGAAGATTGGAAACTTTGTCCTGCATTCCCACATAGTTGCTTTCCTCATGTGGGCACAGGCTCTGTAAATGGCCACTATCCCCTTCCTTTTTTTACCCCCCCCAAATTGAAGCCAAGGGTCCATTGCCATTTATCATCATAATTACACTCACATTTTCCTCAAAGAACTATTTCTTTGAAAAATAAAGATGTAACAAGAGGGTTTAGTATTCTGAGAATAAATTTTTTTATACTAGTCCCTTTCTCTCATATTGTATTTCTGGCTTCTCTAGGTATTTAAGCTGTTATCCCTGGCCTAGCTCTAACCAGAGGTGAAGAAGTTTCCTTATATTAAAAAATAATCAGAAATACTATTCAGCAATAAAAAGGACTGAACTACTAACATGCTTAATAAAATGAATGAATTTCAAAAATGTGGGGGCTTCCTGGGTGATGCAGTTGGTTAAGCATCTGAAGATCTCTTGGTTTTAGCTCAGGTCATGATCTCTGGGTTGTGAAATTGAGCCCCACATTAGGCTCTGCACTCATTGTGGATTTGGGTTGGAGTTTCTTTCTCCCTCTCCATCTGCTTCTCCTCCTGCACTCTTTCACTCTCTCTTTCTCAAATAAATAAATCTTTTAAAAAATGAGCAAAAGAAGTCAGACAGAAAAGTGTAATAATGTGTATTTCTACTTACATGAAATTCTAGAAAAGGCAACACTAATCTATAGTAACAATGCAGAACAGGGGTGGAGGTTGGCTGCAAAGGGCATGTTTTGGGATGATGGAAATGTTCAGTATTTCAAATATAGTGGTGCTTGTATATGGAACTATACATTTATGAAAACTCATTCAGTTGTACATTTTAAATGAATGCATTTTATTGTATGCAAATTTTATCCAGTAGAGTTAATTTTTTTAAGTTTCCTAATAGGGGGAAGCCTGGCTGGCTCAGTCAGTTAAGCATCTGCCTTTGGCTCAGGTCATGATCCCAGGGTCCTGGGATGGAGTCCCACATCAGGCTCCTTGCTTAGTGGGGAGCCTGCTTCTCCCTCTGCCTGCCACTCGCCCTTTTTTGTGCTCCTTTGCTCTTGCTCTCTCTCTCTCTGACACATAAATAAATGAATAAATAACTTTAAAAAAATAAAAATATATGATGTTACCTAATAGAATTGCGTCAGGAAATAGAGTAAAGTAGGCCCTTGCCTGGATTTCCTTTTTGCCTATCACTGTGGATCATAGTCAATGGCAGGAGAGAATTCAGGGTTTTAAGATTCATAAACATGGTGGCCAATTTTTAAATCTCCTAGACATAGAAATAATATTTGACACCGGCCAGCAGTCCTAGGTGAGTTGACAGAAGGGATTGCAGATGTGGGCATGGGCCCAAGTTCTCAGGGGATTTTCCATGGAGTTGCATTCAGAGAGAGGCTCAGGGCTTCCCCAGGGAGAGGACCGAGGAGCCTAGACAAAGCATTGGCAGGAATGCAGTGTTTTGTCTTCCCCTTCCCCTTTCCCCTCTTCCTACCCCTTCTTCTTCACTGGACTCCCTCAGTAATCTCAACCTACAGAGGTAGTTTTCATAGCTGGTGGGCAGCATTCCATGTGGTGGGAATGGAATCTGGGGTTAGCAACCCTTGTCATTCTCTAGGGACAGAGAAGGCTCACCTCAAAATACACAGGGCGTTGGTGTGTAGGCTGTTGGTTTATTGTACCTGGCACTGGTGGCAAACATCTCTTTTTTCTCCTGTGTTTCTTAGGATTGTGAATAAAGCATTTAGGATATGCAAGATGGTGAGTCTTTGTGGCTGGATTGCCCACTTACAAGAACCCAACAGAACTCTCTGTAAACTGAGACCTGAAGTGCGCTTACTTGGGGGTGGAAACAGGTGTGGTGGGTGCCCCACCCATCTTCTCCCGCCCTTTCCACTTCCTCGTGGGCTGCCTGATTTCACTTGCAGCACTTACATTTCTCTGCCTAAAGTTTTCCAAAGTGGCCGTACCACTGTGCATTTCTAGCAGCGGGATCTGAGATTTCAGTACCCCCCTCCATCCCTGCCCGCACCTGGAGTTGTTGGGTCCTTTTTTTTTTTTTTTTTTTTTTTTTTTTTTTTTTTTTAAGCTATTCTGTTAGGTGTAGTGTGGTCACATCATGGTTTTAATTTGCATTTCCCTAATGACTAACGATGTTGGGCATCTTTCATGTGGCTTCTTGGTTCTGCATGCCTTTAGTAAAGTGTCTGTTCAGATCTTTGCTCATTAAAAAAAAAATTCAGTTCATTTTCTTATTCTTGAATTTTGATAGTTCTTCATTTATTCTGGATACATTTTTTTTTCTCAAATAAGTGATTTGCAAATATTTCCCCCCAGTCTGTAGCTTCTCCTAAGAGAAGAATAACAGAGTTTTTCCCAGGGCAAAACTTGTGCATTTTTATGAAATCTGATTTATCAATTTTATTTCTTTTATGACTTTTGTTTTAGGTGTCCCCTCTAAGACCTATTTTCTTAACACAAGGTCACAAATTTGAATCAATCGGGGCACCTGGGTGGCTCAGTTGGTTAAGCGACTGCCTTCGGCTCAGGTCATGATCCGGGAGACCCAGGATCGAGCCCCACATCGGGGTCCCTGCTCGGCAGGAAGCCTGCTTCTCCCTCTCTCACTCCCCCTGCTTGTGTTCCCTCTCTGGCTGTGTTTCTCTCTGTCAAATAAATAAAATCTTTAAAACAAAAACACAAACAAAAAAACCCCCAAAAAACCAAATTTGAATCAATGCCTAAATGTTTATGACTCATTTTGAGCTAATTTTTGTATAAGATATCAGAAATAAATCAAGATTCATTCATTTGCTTTTAGATGCTTCTTCCAATTATTTTTTAAATAATAAATTTCAGATAAAGTCCTTTTTTCAATCTTTGTATCACTTGTTTTTTCTTTCTTTGCTTCCCAGGCATAGACAACAGTTAAGGTTTTTGTGGGAATTCTTCTGATACAGCATTTACACATTTGGTATATATCTATAAACTAAATATGATATTGCATTTATTTTTTTTTCTTTTTTAAAATATCTATTTGAAAGAGAGCATTGGGAGGGGGAGGGCAGATGGAGAGGGAGAGAGAATCCCTAAGCAGACCCAAGGCAGGGCTTGATTCCAGGACCCCAAGATCATGACCTGAGCTGAATTCAAGAGTCAGCCACTTAACCAACTGAGCCACCCAGGTGTCCTGGTACTGTATTTATTTTAACATGTTTTTGAGATCTGGCTATCTTGATATATGTAGATATAGTTTATTCTTTTATTTTTTTTAGATTTTATTTATTTATTTGACAGAGATGGGAACTAGAGAGGGAACAAGCAGTGGGGTAGGGGAGGGAGAAGCAGGTTCTCCTCTGAGCAGGGAGCCCGATGTGGGGCTGGATCCCGGGATTCTGGGATCATGACCTGAGCCGAAGGCAGTCGCTTAATGACTGAGCCACCCAGGCGCCCCTAGTTTACTCTTTTTAACTGCCATGTAATACTGCCCCACATGAGGACACCACCCATTAAGCATCCATCTCTATCAAGGGACTGCAGTGGAATCCAGCTTTTCACTGATACAAACCCTGCCACAATAACCAGCCTTGCTCACGTCCTTTGTGTCCTCGTAAGAGTTTCTCTAGGGTATATAACAGAAATCCAATTTTTAGGCATTGGAATGTGCTTTGTTACTAAAGTGGTTGAATTCACTGCACTGATCACAACTTGGTATGATTTTTAATCTCAGAGCTTCACCAAATCACAAGTGTTTGAAACTGTTTCCAATCTGGAAGATATGAAATTGTTTCTTTAAAAAAAAATGCATTCAGGGGCGCCTGGGTGGCTCAATCGTTAAGCGTCTGCCTTCAGCTCTAGTAAGGATCCCGGGGTCCTGGGATTGAGCCCCACATCGGGCTCCCTGCTCAGCGGGAAGCCTGCTTCTCCCTCTCCCACTCACTCCCTCTGCTTGTGTTCCTGGTCTTGCTGTCTCTCTCTCTCTGTCAAATAAATTTAAAAAATCTTTTTAAAAAATTGCTTTTCGGGCGCCTGGGTGGCTCAGTGGGTTAAGCCTCTGCCTTTGGCTCAGGTCATGATCTCAGGGTCCTGGGATCGAGGCCCATGTCGGGCTCTCTGCTCGGCGGGGAGCCTGCTTCCTCCTCTCTCTCTGCCTGCCTCTTTCTCTGCCTGCCTGTGATCTCTCTCTGTGTCAAATAAAGAAATAAAATGTTTTTTTAAAAAAATTGCTTTTCAAACCCCTTTTAAAAATTTACTGTCACCTGATTATTTGTGAAGTCAGGCATCCTTTCATTTATTTTTATGTGTTTTTTTATTGAAGCATGAATAACACACTAGTTTCAGGTGTATAACGTAGGGAGTCAACAACCCTATATGGATGCTCGACACAAATTAGCTGCCATCTGTCAGCTTCTCTTATGATGTTTATTGATCATTTCTGAATTGGCCTTTTCTCTACATCTCCTCTTCACATGAATTTTAGGTTTTTATAAAGATATGTGTCGGTATTTTCTATGTAGAATATTATGTATCTTTTTAAAGAAATTGTTTCTACTCTGAGCTCATAAAAATACTTTTCTATACCTTCTCTATTTTGGACCATATCTAGTTCTTCACTTGAGTATTTCCCCCACAAATTAAATCAATAAAACGTTCATACAATGAAACACACAACTCATAAGCATGTGGTTTGGTTGTTTTTGACAAATTTACTCATGTGATCCATGCCTCAATCAAAGAGTGACACTGCTAGGTAGCCACTTGAGTTTTAAGTTGACAGGTGATGGTCACTGGGCAGCTGGCAAAGATGGATTGATTGCACTTGGTGAAGAGAAACAATGAAGCTTTTCTTTTTTTTTCTTCTCTGGTTTTCTCTGCCTGTTTCTTACCAGCCTCACTCCCCTCCAATCCCATCAAGGTCAACAGTTTTAGAAGCAATGTGATTCCAGGTTATGAAACATTTATTGGCGTCTGAGAACACTACTTCAGCTTGGAAAACACTATTTTATAAGGGCAACAGTTCTTAAAATTTTGCAGAGAGCAGAACCTGTTTTTCAAATGAAATACTCTGAGAAGCCCCAAGATATTAAAAAAATTACTTTTAAAAAAAGATTTTATCTATTTATTTGAGAGAGAGCAAGCATGAGAGAAGTCACAGAGGGAGAGGGAGAAGCAAACTCCCCACTAAGCTGGGAACCAAATGCAGGGCTCGATCCCAGGACCCTGCGATCATGACCTGAGCCAAAGGCAGATGCTGAACCAACTGAGCCACCCAGGTGTCCCGAAATACTTTTAAAAATGAAGCTGATTTAGTTCTATGGGTACACCTCCCTGCTTGTGCCCAGTGCCCCCATCCTTGCCAACTAAGCAACTCCTTAATTTCTGTAGCATGTTTCGAAAAGAATTGCCCTAAGGAAACTGATCCTTAGACAGTGGGCCAATCATATTGTCTTGTCTAAATTGTATGGATATGGGTGTGGGTCTGTGGCTGTGATTTTTTTTTTTAAGATTTATTTATTCGTTTACTTATTTCAGAGAGTGTATATGTGAGTGGGTGGAGAGGTAGAGGGAAAGAATCTCAAACAGACTCCCCACTGAACTCAGAGCCCAATATGGGGCTTGATCTCATGACTCTGAGATCATGATGTGAGCTGAAATCAAGAGTCAGATACTTAACTGAATGAACCACCCAGGCACCCCATGGCTGTGACATTTTATATGTTCAGTTAATAAGTTCATACTACACCTGAGAGACTTCATTTTTTTTTTTTAATCTGAGAGACTTTAAATTAGAATTCTCTAAGGAGATTCTGAAAAGCTGCTTGATTCTAATGAAAGAATACTTCACGATAGCTGTTTAAAGAAGAGAATTGGGCACCTAAATGGGATCCCTGTGGCTTTTTTAGTGATGCAAAGGGATTTAATTGATAATGAGGCATGTGTGTGTGTGAGAGAGAGAGAGTGAAAGAGAGACAGAGACCGAGCTACCTTAATACTGTAATGTCACATTTTAAAAATATAATATATTATTATCTAAATGTTGCTGTAAAATCTAATCACATAAAGGTTTTTTGCTTTTTTTTTTTTTCCTTTTTGGAGCAGTAGATTTGAAAGAAACTAGGGGAGCTTCCTTTGTGTAGTGCATAATGTGACTTAAAGGGAGGTCGTGTCTCATTTTAGAAAATTCTGCAGCTCCATGAAAGCATAATTCACGTATGGACAAATGGCCCCAGCTAAATAAGCGGACTGATATATGTATTAGAAAGCTGTTCTCCTTTCCCATTCTGCTGGTATTCCTTTGTGGGGGTGGGGAGGTAGCAATCATGTTAACTCTGGTTGGTTTATAGTGCAGCTGGGTTAATCCAGGAAAGATGGGCAGGAGGAGAATATTGACCTCATGTGCAAACCCCTGGGGAACAATTAAAACTCTTGTGTCTTCCCTCACCACTTCCCTGTTCTCCCTCAGGGGAGATGTCAGGTATAGGTTGCCGACAAAATGGACACCAAGGATGAATTTAAGCTACTGTACTAAGGAGCAGAGTTCTGATGGGAGGAGGAGAGGGACTATAAATAAAATAGAAATGAGACAGAAACCTGCTTGGGCCTCTTTGGGAGTGTTTCATGTTCTTTCTCCCTTTCTTTGAACTCATAAACTGGTCCCTTACCTCCTTCTTCTGCTTAAAAGGAGGTGCCCCCATTCTTTGAAGGCAACACAGGCATCAGAGTTGGGCCTACAAGCAACTGAGGACTTGTAGGGCAGGAAAAAGTGCTGTGGCTCATGCAAAGTCCAGCCTGGCTTGGGAGTCCATAAAGACAGAGACACCTTGCACAGGGAGCTGTGGTCACAAGCACTGTTGTTCCCGATCCTGCCTCTGCTCCCACTTGGTTCCAGCTCAGCTCAGCTTTTGACCCTTGAGTTGCCTCTCTTCTTCGTCTTGTTTCTTGTTCTCACCCTTGGCACTTGCTCACTTACCTCAATTCCCCTGACTTGCCCCTGTGTATTCTCGGATGACCCGAGTTTGGACTCACACTGCTTGTTCAACCCTTTCCCTGTAAATTCAGGAAGCTTTTTTTAGTTCTACTTTGTCCCCCTATCCCAGACCCCAAATGCTGACATGAATGAACCTGCATGGATGCATCCCTTCGCCAACTGACTTTTCTTGATGTGGATCACAACATTAAGAGACTGAAAATTCCAGTGACTGTTTGAAATACATTTTGAAAAACAAGCACTGTTCTTGTCCTTGGAGGATTATAATAACACAGAGACAAAATACACTGAGTATGACATTAGCAAAATTATGTAAAGCATTATTATTCATGTTAAGTCTAATTTGGTTCATGAATCCTAGGGTTATCTAAATTTACTTATTGCCTTGGAATAAAATATCTAAAATTACTTACTATTTAAGTAAATTTGCATGGTGGTAGCATTTGTTAGAAAAAATTTGATCTGTAATTTAAACACATTGAAAAAGGTTGGCTGTACAACAGAAAGGACTATTTGAGAATATTTTCCAGGAAGAGATAATTCTCGGGTTTGGATTTAAATCGGGAAGAATGTGAGTCAGCATTCGATTACTAATTCAGTGAAGAGATAGAGATAATATCATTAATGATTATTATTGTAGGATCAGGAAATTTATCGGCATCTAGGCCTTAGATAAGTCCCACAGCCCTTAGAATAGAACTCAGTAATATTGTGTGACCAAGTTTATCAAAGTGAGGCTTGAAAATAGATTCTTCTCCTTCTCCTAAGAACATCAGAGCTACTGATATGGTCAGTAATGATTACTGAGGTGCAGTAAGGTGAGAGAAAACTAAATTTGCCCATTATTTTTAAGATGCTGCCTACCAAGTTATAAACACCCCCCACATGCACCTACAGTTAACTAAATTAATGTATATTCTGAATTTTTGATAAAATTTTTTTGTGTAAGGGTCCAGCCAAACAGTGATAACTAACTCCAAATATGATATTTATGATGCAAGATATTAGCTCCCAGCGCTCCACCCAGAAGAATGGAGAGTTGAATCATAGCCTCACATTCAACTCCTTGCTTTTCAGGTCAGAAGAACTCCAGTAACTCAACCACCAGGTTCCGAATGGCTCATACCAGATTATCTTGGAAAATCTTTTTACCATGGGGCGCCTGGGTGGCTCAGTTGGTTAAGGGACTGCCTTTGGCTCAGGTCATGATCCTAGAGATCCGGGATCGAGTCCCACATCGGGCTCCCCTGCTCGGCGGGAAGCCTGCTTCTCCCTCTCTCATTCCCCCTGCTTGTGTTCACTCTCTCACTGTGTTTCTCTCTGTCAAATAAATAAATAAAATCTTTAAAAAAAAAAAAAAAGAAAATCTTTTTACCATTCAGTTCTTGCTCAAAAAGACTTCTAAGTAATGGTTCAAGTTCAACTTGAGGGGGGACACAGTGACCATCTGGAGTGGTTTTCAGTTCAAATCCCCATTTGATTTCATCCTTTCCTTTAGAATTCTGCAGGACCTTTGTTAGCTCACCAAGTAACCTTTAGGCTAAAGCAAACACTGGGTTTCAAGTGTCATAAAAGATAAATCAAGTGCTTGAAACTATATATTTGGTTTGTTTTTTTCTTTCTTTCTTTTTTTTTTTTTTTGTTTGCAAACACACAATAGGGAAAAACAAGAGTGCTTGTTTTTCTCTCCCATGCATTTTTTTTTCACCAACCAGCTTTTTGGTCTGTTTCACTATTCATAGAAATTTGCTTATCAGCTTTGATTCTAGTTAGAACAATCCGTCTAATCTTTGTAGATCTGCAGTGTCAACTGCCCCTATTTTTCTGGCAGCTCAAACAGAACATAAAAGATACTAGCACGTGTTATCTAATTTCCTGATCTTTCTCGTTCTGACATCCTGTAATAATTGCAGAATCATAGTCAAATACAGGTCTGGTGATACTATTTGTTGCTTTTTAGTTTATTGACTTGGTGGTGCAGAAAGCATTCCCCTAATCTCCCCTGCAAACGCATTTGTGTACAAAGTAGTCACAGGATGATAGAATTTTAGAGTAAGACGACTTCCAAAGACCATTGAGTCCAGTACCTTCATTTCACAAATGTGGAAAATGAAGAACAGAGAGTGTAGATGACTCTGCAAAGTCCTTCAATGTTCTTCAAAATACCCTTTATTGGAATTACAAGAGTTATTAGCATTGTCTAAACGTGCCCTAGCTCATTCCTAAATCTCAGCTTTCCGTGCCTCCTCCTCTGCCTCAAACATTTAATCCATCATCAGACTTTATCCATTTTACCTATTGAAACCTCCCAATTTTGTCTCTTCTCTCCATTTCTAACAGTACTACCATATTTTAGGTCATCATTGCTTTGGGGATACAATCCAAACTGCTTAGCTCAGTAAGAGCCCTTTTGCAGGCTTAACCTTGTGATCTTTTTGCCTTTTTGTCTTCACTGGCTTCTTTCATCCTCTGACCCAACAAATGATAAACTACTTGCAGTTCTAGGACTAGACTGTATATTTTCTCATTTCTAGTTCCTTGCACTTGTTTCTTTAACATACATCTGCTTATTCCTCCCCCCACTTATGCCCATTTACCTGACTAGGGTGTATTTATCCATTAAGTCTGTGCTACTTTATTCCTGCCCCTCAACCCATTTTGAGTCAAGGCCCTTTTATGTATTCTTACCATACCGGTATTTCTCAGCATAGTCTTTTGTTCTTCTAGTATTCAGAACGCTGTATTGTAATTGTCAGGTAGTTTATTAGGATCTGTGTTTAGACTGTAAGTTCCTTGAGGGCAAAGATTGGTATGTTTTGAGTTGTTACATCTTCAGAACCTAACCTAGTACTCAGCTAAGAAAAAAAAAAGTAGGTACTCAACAAAGAATAATAACAACAGCAGCAATAATAATAGCTACTTTGTATTGTTATTGGTTTTTGTGTTAGACATTGCACTAAACTTGTTTCTTGCATGATCAGTATTTCCTCTCTAATGGTTAATTTTATATGTCATTTTGGCTAGGCCAGAGCATCCAGATATTTGGTTAAACATGTCTGCTTGTTGCTGTGAAAGTATTTTTTAGAAAAGATTAACACTTAAATCATTAGACTTTGAGTTAAGCAGATTACCCTCCCTTGTGTTTGTGGGCCTCATCCAATCAGTTAAAGGCATTAAGAAAAAGACAGACACATTCCTCCGAAAGACAGCATTCGGTAGGCAGACTGCTGTTGGACTCAAGCTACAGCATCAACTTTCCCCTAGGTTTTGTCAGCTGGCCTTCCTGGCAGATTTTGGACTAGCCTGTATTCTATAACCATGTAAGTCAATTCCTTAAAATCTCTCCCCCACCTCTATACACACACACACACACACACACACACACACACACGCATAGGCACATGCACATGTGTGTCCTGCTGGTCCTGTTCTGTTTCTCTGGAGAACACTAATACACTTTCCAGTAGCCTTATAATGAAAGTAATACTATTTTTGTTTAGAAATGAGAAAGTAGGGCCACAAAGAAGTCAATCAGTTACCTGTCCAAGGTCATTTATCTAGTAAGTAGAGAAACCAAGTCCTGAGTCAAAGTCTACTTGACCATGAAATGACAAAAAAACTGACTATAAAATTCATGATCTTAACTATACTATTTGAGGAATAAATGAATAATTAAATGAATGAATCAGTAGATAACTGAAACTGGCTCATTCTTTTTTTTTTTTTCAAGATTTTATTTGTTTATTTGACAGAGAGAAATACAGCCAGAGAGGGAACACAAGCAGGGGGAGTGAGAGAGGGAGAAGCAGGCCTCCGGTGGAGCAGGGAGCCCGATGTGGGGCTCAATCCCGGGTCTCCGAAGGCAATCGCCCAACCAACTGAGCCACCCAGGCACCCCGAAACTGGCTCATTCTTTACGTAGATGTCACAAGTAGTTATATGTAATATGTGTATCAACTAGAACTTGGCATCATCTAATCACTTGGTCTCTTATTTCACTGATAAGAAAACTGTTGACAAAATTCACTGTTGTTATCCAGTTAGTGAATGAATTGGGAATTATGAAATCCAGGTCTCTGGAGGGTTAATACCGGGATCTTTCCACTATGCCAACATAGTCTTTTCCACAACATTTTGTCATTGACTTCAACTTTCTGGGGAAAAAAGGTGATGTATCAATGCCCTTGGAGCAGAATCCTGGGACTACCATGCTATGCAGCTCCTGGGAGCACCTTTCCTTCTCCTCTCCCCAAAATCTGCATGACCCAGAGTACTAATACATATGAATCTCAAGTACAGTTGATGCATCTCTCTAACTGTAGTATAGTTTAATCATTTGGGGAAAAACAATGGGATAAATAAAGGGAAGCGATTTGATGATCAGAAGCTGAACATTTCATTGAACTCTTCAGCCAGAGCTGGGAGCTTCTCTCTTCCATCTTCCCATAGCCCTGGGAATAGAACTGTGTAATTTCTGCCATTACAAAGGCTTTGAATCCTTTGTTGACCATTAGGTTAATGATATTTAGTGGTGCCTGTGACATTTTCATACCTTTTAAGTAAATTTTTGTTAAATAAATGATGTATGTCTATTCAGGAATGATGACTGAGCTTAAAAGATTTATAGAGTTTTCAAGATGGAAGATAAGCTCACCTCTACTTCCCAGATTTGTCTTTTCCTTCACAGCTAACCAACATGAGCGCCTTGAAACTGCATAAATATGTATTTTTAGAGGCGGGTGAGAGGGGCAAAGGGAGAAGGAAAAAGAGAATTTTAAAAAAATATTTTATTATTTATGTTGGAGGAGGAGGAAAGAGAAGAAAGAGAGTGAGCGGGGGTGGGGGGTGGGAGAGGGAAAGGCAGAAAATCTCAAGCTCACTCCACACCCAGTGTAGAGCCTGACAGGGACTCAGTCTCACAACCCTGAGATCATGACCTGAACCAAAATCAAGAGTCGGACGCTTAACCAACCGAGCTGTGCCGGTGCCGCCCAGCTGCCTGAATATAAATGAGAACCCATGAAGATAGGCCAGGACAGTCATACTCCCTACCTTCAGGAAGAATGTTATGTGATACTTTCTTCCCTGCTCATTCATTTCCCTCTTAGTTTTTATGATGGAATGAAACTTCTGGTCTTTATGTTTAAGAGATCATATAAATAGAACAGGAACAACAAGATGTGATTAAGAAGAGGAAAACTAATAGCAGCTTATACTCTCTGGTGCTCAAAACAGAAACCACCTCAGGGAAAATTTTCTTTCTTTCAGGAAGATACCTCAGCATGTCTCCCGGTGATGGAAGAGAGGGGCCAGGCTGGCAGGGATGGAAGCTACTGAATAAAATGGGGACCCAGTTGCTTTGTGTGATAAGGTAACAATGATATTTGGGGGGCTGGTTTCTCTGGTACTTTGAGGGAAATAATTGGGACAAAGGTCTACACAGGAGTGAGAGGTTCTACCACACAGCCAGCACAGTGGTTGACAGGACTGTGAAGAGTGTTTGCCTGAAATAGATTCTGTAGAGCAGAGAAGGGAAAATATTTTAAGACAAGTAATATCTGCCCTCAGTTTTTGTTTGTTTCTTTTCCTGAGGTATGTCACCCCCTTTATCCCTAACCTTCAGTAAAATCTGAAGCACATGGGAGCATTATGGTAAGGGTGCCTCAGGGCCTGAAGGAGAGAGAGTGAAAAAGGTCACGGGAAACTAAGAGCTGCTCAGAAGTCAGCAGAAGACATGGAGGGAGCCCAGGGCAGCAGTTCAGAAGGAAATGTGATCCTGGGAAGCACTCCCCAGAATCAGAGAAGGGAGGAGATATGGCCATTATTCAGGGGAAGACTTCAGGTATAACTATGAGTTACCTGGGATGCCTGGAGAAATGGAGGATGTTCTTTTTGGATAAGAACACAAACATCAGTTAGGATGACAATGGCACTTTGAGGCAGAACTCTTGGTAATCCTATAGTTGTCTCATGCCAGAGCAATGCTAAATAAATAAATAAATAAACCAACAAGCAAATGAATGAATGCCTCTGGCTGAGAAGGGAAGTGGGGAGAGAAGGCAAGGATTCCAGCTGGGCTAGCCACTCTAATTAATAACCAGAAAACTCTTCTAATATTTCTCTTCTCTCTCTCTCTCTCTTTCTCTCTCTCTCTCTCTCTCTCTCTCTCTCTCTCTCTCTCTCTGTCTTTAAGAGGAAAGGGGAAGGGCAGAGGAAGAAGGAGAGAGAATCCCAAGCAGGCTCCACGCCCAGCGCAGAGCCTGATGTGGGACTCTATCTCAAGACCCCGAGATCGTGACCTGAGCTGAAATCAAGAGTCAGACGTTTAACAGACTAAGCCACTCAGGTGCCCCTTTCTCTTATTTAATAAAGGAATAATCATAACTACACTGTAAGATGGTTGAAAGAAGTAGAGCTAAAATACCCTTCACAGTGTTTAGCACAAATTAGGCACTCAGAGAATGCCACGATTGTATTAATTATTACCATTTCTAAAATAATAATAGCAACTTGGCCTCCTGAGCACAAAAAAGACCGAGGGAGTAAAAAAAAAGGTTTCTTTGCTTCTTTTGAGAGTCTCTTTTTGCCCTTTTGCACAATTAATTAAAATAAGGGAAAAAAGTAAGGAAACTGCTTTTGAGTATCAGGTGAAGGTGAATTTCAATTTCAGTTTTCAGATTTCACGTATCCTGAGTTAGGGCCATTAGCCTTGTCTTCTCTAGGCCCAATCATCTTGGTTCACATGTGCATTTTTTTTTTTGCATTTCTGCTCTACTTCTCTCTTTGCTGGGGTTGTGATGCTGGCCAAGCTTTCCAATTTAGCTTAAACAGCCATTAAAACTCATCCATTAAAATTGACTTCCCCACAGAGCTAAAGGGTAATTTTCTGCATAAACCTCTTATGTTGTTATTGTTGTTATAACAATCAAATTAAAGAAAGTGTGAAGAAGCTTTTTGCAGGCTGCTTTGCTGGAAGGGGAGAGAAATAGATTGGAACATGGCATTTAGGATCAAAATTGCTCTTTACACAGAGCCTTCTGACTGCTTCCTTTGCATTCTATGCTTTGGTTTTCTTGTTTATAAGATAATAATTGTAACTACCACTTACTAGATGGCTTCCATCCCACTGATTAAATTTTGACCATGGTACATGATCTATATATATATATCATTACACTCCCACAATCATTTTAAGAAGCATAATTCTGTTTTCTTCGAGTATACAAGTGAAGCTGAGGGTCAGAGAGGTTAAGTAAGTAAGCTGAAATCACACAGCTTGACAGTCAAGATTCCAAACTAATTCAGTTGGACTCCAAAAGCCATGTTAAACAAATGTGTTATGAAGACTAAGTGAAATAATCTGTGAAAAGCCATTCCAAACTGTAAAGTTGGATGGTATTCTAAACGATCATTGTTCTTGTTTAAAAAGTGGTTTATCCCCAAGTGAAATAGGGAGTTCAGAATTAGCTCTCCGTGGGCAGAAGAAAGCCAGTCCAAAATAAAGGGGCCTGTGTTTTAAGTTAGTTTAGGTAAAGTAACATAGGGAAGGGAGGACTCCAGTTTGCTCGAAACTGATCAATTTTATTGAAGACAGAAAATCACTGTTATCCCATTTTGTGAAAATACTGTATTAGACACTGTAGGAAGTAAGACTTATGAGGAGAGAGGACAAGCAAATATGAAGAAACATATAGGGACATGCCAAGTAGAGCAAGGTTTTCTGGAGCCTGGCACACACAGTAAAGCTGATATGAAGCTTGTGGATTTATCATCAACGGTGTCTTATGGAGAATTCCAGAAGGTTTTGAATAAAGAGGGTTTAGTGTGAAAAATGGTGAGCAAAGCATCAGACATACTAAATGGTTTGTGTCTCAACACCCAGGAAGATGCAGGAAGGGAAGAAGAGAATTAGTATTTATGAGCAACTATGATGTGCTGAGTATAAAATGTTGACTTTTGAGTTATCTTATATATTTTTATGACAACCCATGAGATGAATATGTGTTCTTTAGTTCATCTGGCTCTCCTAAGAATTATTTATTGAATATCTATTCTATGCCAGCTGTTGTCCGAGCCATCAAAATACATGGAAGAGAAAATAGTCCAATGCAAGAAATAACAAATCTAAACATGTAGATTTTTTTTTAATATCTCCATTTTGACAATTAGGAAACTGAAGCTCGGGAAAATTTCATAGATTGTCCATGTTCACCCAATAAATTATTGACTGAACTAGTATTAGAACTAAGGTTCACATATTAACTTTATCTCTAGTCATGCACTTGTTGTGAGAAAGTATTTATACCCTGGTAAAAAGATGTGATGAATTTCACTTGCTTAATATGGTCAGGTGGGAAGATTTGGTAATACTTGGTTGTAGTGACACCAGGGTCCCATATGTCATCCTCATTAACTGTACTCTGAAAGGTTTCATATGAGATATTTTAAAACTTCTTATTTATTAGCTATATATTTTTACTAATCTCGGGTATCACCTGGAAACATTGCCTGCATATCGTAGGTCAAGTGAGTTACTAGCACCCAAGAGATCTGGTATTTAAAACTGTTCTGTTTCTGAGAGAGGATGTAGAACTATAGGGCTCTAAACTGACTCGACTTGGAGAGACATATTCGGAGAAGAATAAAAAACTTGTAGTCATGGTTCTGGTAAGTAGGCTGCTTTGAGTGTAAGTGACAAACTCAATTCAGTGTACATTGAGGAATAAATGGTTAAATTATTTGCACACATAACTGGGAGATCAGAGGTAAATCAAGAGATTCAAGTAGATGTTATGAGAAATCTTTTTCTCCACTGCATGCTCTTCTTTTCTCTCCATGGCTTTAATCTCTCTAATTTTACATTTTGGGATTCCCTCCCATGGGGAAAAAGGGCGGCCAACGTTCCCAGGCTTACATATTCACAGCTCTGCATCTTCACAGAACAAATCTTATGGGAGAACTCTGATTGGCCCTGTTAATATCATGTGCTTACCCCTAGGCCAATCACTATCATCTAGGAAATGCAGGGCCATGACGGGTCCGGCCTGGATGCCATGCCCACTACTGTAATGGCTGGTGATTGACAGCATCACTTACATAGCTCAGAGTGGGGGAAGAGCCTTTGTCCCAGAAAAAGGAATGCTGGGAAGAAAAAGGAACCAAACTGAAAGAAAACATCCAAGACAGGATCTCTTTTTCCAAAATGCTATGGCTTTTGAAAGTCTGATTTTACTAAAAGGGAAAGATGTCAATGACTTCAGATTTATTGATATACATTTTCCATTGTATGTTTTTATGAATTGTATCGAGGATAAAATGCTGTACAATTCAGAGGGCATCATGCACATTACCTATAATGAGTTATAATTGAATAAAATGTGAATAGTGCCCCCTGAAGTTGTGCATTGTAGTTTGGAAGTCCTGAACTAGAATAAAGTCCTTAGAAATTGGTCCAATTGAGGAAATAATAACCCATAATTAAGTAAATAAATGTTATTTAGCTGATTGCTTATACTTATTGATCAAACATACTAAGTATCTTTAGCTTCAGGCATGTTATTGGTTGTTGACATCAGTGTCTACCTCATGAGGACTCTGGAAGGAAAGTTTCTTGCATAAGTTCTTGTCATGCTTCAGACCTTTTATCAGTAGAGGTTTTTTCTGACTACTAAAAAAAAACCACGGGCAACATCTAGCCTTCTTCTGCTTGATGAAATGTATTTCCAGGTAGAAAGTAAGCAGAAGAGAATTCCCTTTCCTGTATCTAGAATGCATCATTGTCTTTCAGAATATAAATACTGTGCCCACATCTACGTGCTCCAAGGGACTGACTCCTGAAATGGCTACTTGATGGTATTAAGAGAACAATTAGGGCTGCCCTTAGTTTTTAGTATTTCCAGAACAGATCTTGTAGATAACATTGAGCTCAGAACCAATGTAGAGGCTGTTCATTTTCTTGAACTTTTGTCTCAACCAATGATGTTAAAAATTGTTAAAAGAAAAATAAACATCATTGCACATCAATATACCATCACATTTAAATCAAATGACTATATGCAGGGCTTGAAGGATGCAGGGCTTTTATGCATTATTAATAACTTACTAACAGGAGCGCCTGGGGAGCTCAGTCAGTTAAGCTTTGGACTCTTGATTTTGGCTGAGATCATGATCTCAGTATCCTAAGATCTTGCCCTGCCTCAGACTCTGTGCTGGGAGTGGAGCCTGCTTAAAATTCTCTCCCTCTGCCTCCCTGCCAACACCCCTGCTTGCACTGTCTCGATCACTCGCTCTCTAAATAAACAAATAAAATAGTAATTTACTAACATGAGAATATGACTTACTTATGTGGAGAAGAAATCATAGCCCATGAATCATTGACTTTTCATATGTATGGTACTACTGAATATGTGTTTTGGTAGTATCTCACAAAAGGAAAATATTATGATGTTTACAGTAAACATTACAATAGGAACGACATTTTGTTCATGACTACTAGCGGTGGAACTGAAAAGGGCTTTGGGGCAAATGAATTTCTCCCTGAATTTGTTGACTGAATGGCTGTCATTATTCTTCAGCTTCCTCGGCAGGTGGCTCTGAGAGCCAGTCCTTGTATTACCAGTGATGGCATTTCTGCAACATTAGTTGGCTTCCGGCGCCATTACTTATAAACCTTTTAAAGTGTTCTTCTTTTTGGCTTGAAAACTTTTTGCCTTAGTTCCTAATCTTCCTTGTTCAGTTACCACTGTAGAAACATTCCAGGCCATCTTTCTCTGCATCAGATTTTATCTGTTAATAACATGTTAGAGCGTGCACTTATTTAGAATGTCATTTTTCCCTTGCAAGCTTTCTGTAAGTATTTCAGTGTCAGGGTTGGTCCACAGTGACTCCTGCCCAAATCTGAACGACTAGTTGGATAGTATGCGCTCTTGAAAACCTAGCCCAGAATGCTGAATCTTTTTAAAAAAGTATTTGTCGAGTTGATTGACAACCCACTCACCTACACTCAAAAATCGGGGCATAAACTGCACACAGTTCTTTTTCTAAAGGCTTGGAGAGAGTATCAGGTTAGAGAGTGCTCCCCGGGGCTGCCTTACTTTGTGAAGTAGATGCACGTAAAGTTGGCAGTCAAGAATGTTAGAGCCCAAAGTGACCAATGGAGAATAGAGGGTCCACAACTGTCACTGATGTGTCAAGGTCACACTTGGGTTACAGGCAGAACTAAAATTCAGTGCGGTGCCTCCTATCGACTAGGTTAATGCTCTTCTTTATCTGCCCCCTTTTGTTTCCTATGTGAATTTGACCTTGAAAGTCAAGTATGCGTCAAGGTTGATTTAAGTCAACATTCCTCTGTAAAATAGACAGGGGTGAATCAAAGGTTACTTAGCTCCTAAATTTTATCATTTAATGGTCCAT
>PITA01020273.1:0-27802 GCA_004023965.1 Spilogale gracilis
AGAAAATTGAGAATAGTTACTCCCCTGATAAAACTTATCTACCCAAAATCTCATGCTTTTCTTTTTTAAAGATTTTATTTATTTGTCAGAGAGAGAGAGCACGCACAAACAGGGGGAGTGGCAGGCAGAGGAAGAAGCTGGCTCCCCGCCGAGCAAGGAGCCCCATGTGGGACTCAATCCTAGGACTGGGGGACCACGACCTGAGGCAAAGGCAGGTGCTCAACTGACTGAGCTAGCCAGGTGTCCCCCAAAATCTCATGCTTAAAGAGAAACTTTAGAAGCATTCCTTCTAATTCTAAGAATAATATGGAGCATCTGGGTGGCTCAGTTGGTGAAGCCACTGCCTTCAGCTCAGGTCATGGTCCCGGAGTCCCAGGATTGAATTCTACATCGGGCTCCGAGCTCCACGGGGAATTTGCTTCTCCCTCTGACCTTCTCCACTCTCATGTTCTTTCTCACTCTCTCTCTCAAATAAATAAATAAAATATTTTTAAAAAATTACTAGGAATAAGGCAAGGATGCTTGCTATTCAACATAGCAATAGAGGTGTTGTCAATGCAATAAGACAAGGAAAACAAATAATAGAACAATTAGAAAGGAAGGATAAAAATTGTCATTATAGGTAAAGATGATCAACGTGTAAAAACTCAGCAGAATCTATAAGTTTCTGGTACTAATAAGTGAATTCCATACATTAGATTCAAGATCAGTCTGAGAAAAGAAAAAAGTCACTAACGTTTCCATATTCAAGAAAGACCAATAAGAAAATAAGATAACATTTGCAACTGTAACAGAAATTTTAATGAAAAAAATTCTTGAGATATTTATGAATAAAATTTAAAAAATAAAATCGTGAACATTAGACCTATGCCATCCAATCCACGGCAAATAGCCACATGTAGCTACTGAGCACTTGAAATGTAGCTAGCTAGCACGAACTGAAATGCACTATCAATGTAAAACAAACACTCCCTTTTGAAGACTCAGTTAAACAAAATGTACTCTAAAATTAATTTCACCCACATCTTTTCACTTTTTTAAACAAAAGTTACTACTAAATTTTTAAAAATTATTTATGCAGCTCATGTTGGGCATTCTGGGTGGCTCAGTGAGTTAAGCACCTGACTTCAGCTCAGGTCATGATCCCGGGGTCCTGGGATCGAGCCCCAGTCGGGCTCCCTGCTCAGGAGGGAGCCTACTTCTCCCTCTTCCCCGTCCCTCCCTCTGCTCATTCTCTCTCTCACTCACTTGCATAAATAAATGAAATCTTAAAAAAAACCACGCAGCTTTTGTTATGTTTGTATTAGACGGTAGTAGACCATAATTCTGGATACTGTAATGACGTAAACTGTCCTTTAATTAATCTGTATCTAATCCGATTTCAATCACAATTCCAGCACATGGCTTTTGTTTGGTTGTTTGCTTTTTGTTTCGGTATTGATGCTGGGGAACATGGAAAAATGTCAAGAAAGGCTATAAATGGGCAGTTTACAGAAGATGACATTTGCATGGCTAAGAACTCTTTGAAGAGACACTTCACCTCGACAGCCGTAACAAAAATACTAAAACCAAAAAGCAGCACCATTTTATAGTCAGATATTGGTAATCTTTAGAAAGTTGGATACTACGAAGTGCTGGTAAAACGGTGAGGAAACCTATGTGTGAGAATGTGAACTGGTATCGGGCGTTCCAGAAACCAATCCAGCAGTACTTAGTGAGACCAAGTAAGTGCGTATCTGGCAAGTCAGCAGTCCAAATCCTGGGTATACAGGCCCATAGATTTCCTGCCAAGATCCGTAAAGGGACACGCACATGGATGTTCATCATTACCTTATTGGTGATTGCAGGAAGGTCGAGGCAACCCAGCTACTCATCACCAGGCCAGTGGACCCCCAGCAGGGACTATTACATGGCCATCCTGTGGGGAAACATCTTCCAAACATAGGACCAAGATGAAAAAGTCAGAAATAGAGCTCATCTCTACCGGTACCACCAATATGAATTAAGATCCCACACACCCATCAGAGGAGTATCTTTTAAAAGACACACACATATATAAAAAAAGGCACAATTCCACAAATTCGAACGTGGTTGTCAATGGAGAAGGGGTGAGAGTGACTATCTGGGAGGGGAGGAAGCACTAGGAAGAAGAGACGGTGGTCACCTATGAGCAATGACATGGATGGCCTTTTCCACTTTGTATCTGAAATCCTAAAGTAAAATAGTAAAACAAAATAACGAATATTTCCCCAGAGGTGAAAAATTATTTGACTGGATCAGGAAACCTGTCCTCCGGGGGAAGCCCCCTGCCCCCTGTCTGTGTCCCCTGAACACCCCACTTTTCTCCCAGAGGCGTTTTCCTGGGGCCTCACAGTGTGCCAGGCCTGGGTAGGGCTCTGTAAGCCTGTGAGGAAGGTGCAGAACAAACTGAAATCCACTCCTTCTCTTGAGGGGTGGACCGCTGCCCTGGTCAGGCCTGGGAGGCACCTTGGCCCGGCCGACAGCTTGTGAAACACAGCGGGGTCTCTGTGCAGGCCTGAGGTAACCCAACAGGAGCGAGGCTGCTCCTCCTGGGCCGGAGAGAATGGGCCTCTCTGTGTGCGCTTGTTTGCTTTGGTTTCAAGCTAAAAAAAAAATGATTTCACACATAATTAGGGCTGTGGCAGTGAGATTGTGTTCGAGGTGCTTTTACTGGAAATATCAAGAGGAGGGACAAGGGAGGGCTGTGTTCCTCTTCCAGCCAGGGCCTGGAAGAAGGAGGAGGAGCCCAGCAGCTCCATGGACGAGACAACAGGCAGTGTTCAGGGCAGAGAAGCTGCTTTCATGGAGGCAGGCCCAGCTGTGAGGGCTGAGGTCGGCTGTGGAGGTGGGCCGTGTGGGGTGTGGGGTGCGTGCGTGTGGTGTTGGGGATGGGAAGGTGCGGGGTCAAGGAGTGGGGGCCGCTACCCGTTCCTGCCTCTCCTTCCTTTTCTCCGCCCTACGGCACCCTGTGGAGGAAGACAGGCAGTTTTCATAGAAAGAAGATGTGGGGGAGCAGGAAGGTGTGAAGGAGATGATGGAGGTGGGTGTGGGGTGCAGGCCCCAGGAGAATCTGAAGGGATGGAGGAGGAGAGGTGCCAGGAGACAGCCACAGTGCAGTATTCCATGTGAATCTGTCCCACCCACATGCCTGACCCCGAGCTTCCCCTAAGCCAGGCTCCAAGTGCTGTGGGTACTAGTCCTGACCCTGAACACTTCTGGGCTTGCAGTGGCTTCCCCATGAAGCTAAGGCTGGACCACCAGCCCTTTGCAGAGTGACGACCTGTGAAAAAATCGTTTGAGGAACACCCAATGCTGTATCTCCCTCTTGGAGGTTCACAGAGCACATTATGTATTAAAGACCGTAAAGAACCCTGTAATAAAATAAAGCCCTGTTTTACTTGGAATTTGTGTAACGAAGGACTTTCCAAACATTTAATTACAGGAACCCTCCCCCGTCCTTTTGGTATAATATCTATTAACATCTTCTGTGTTCCAGTTACTACTGTGCATAAGAAACCATCCCCAAACTCAGTGGCCTGAAACAACTATTTTATTAGGCTCACAGATTTGGTGGGTCACAAATTCGAACAGGACTCTCAGCAGGCATGGCTTGTCTTCCTTCTGTGCTTTTTGGGGCCTCATCTCAAAAAAAACCTGAGGGCTGGGGTGACTCTGGTGGGAGGTTGTCTACAGAATTGAAGGATGGACATAGGTGAGCAAGGCGGAGGGGTGGAGTGAGGAGGGGCACCTTGTAGGTACAGAGAGTGGCCCCAGGAAAGACACTAGGTGGCAAGGAATAGGGCAACCTCCAGGCACTTGGATGTCGTCTGTGGTTGGGGTGTGTAGGGTTATGGTGGAGAGACTTGAGATGAAGCTCTTGGAAAACACCATTTGAGGTCTTCAAGGTCTTGTTGGAGCTTTTGGACTTTATCCTAAGAGTTGCCAGAAGAAGGGTTTTAAAGAGAGATGGGCTTGATGGTTTTCATTTTGAAAAGAACCTTCTGGTTATTGCAAGAGAGTGAACTTGAGGGCGAGTGTGGATGGCTGGGAGGTTATCTTGGAGCTGACAAGGAGATGGAAAGAAGTGGATGGCTTGGACAGATATTTAGGAGGTGGGGCCTGGCTTGGGCAACTGCATGGTTCCTTTTCTGTCAGAGGGAATCTGGGAGAAGAACCGGTTTGAGCTACCTCTGGGACATAGTTGTCAAGGAGCAATTGGATACAAAGGACTGAAGTTAAGAGAAGAGGCTACCTATAGGGGCGCCTGGGTGGCTCAATTGGTTGGGCGACTGCCTTCGGCTCAGGTCATGATCCCGGAGACCCGGGATCGAGTTCCACATCGGGCTCCCTGCTCGGTGGGAAGCCTGCTTCTCCCTCTCTCACTCCCCCTGCTTGTGTTCCCTCTCTGGCTGTGTTTCCCTCTGTCAAATAAATAAAATCTTTAAAAAAAAAAAAAAAGAGGCTACATATGTAATCATGGGAGTTAGCACCTTATTGTATATGGTGAGCAAAACCTACGGAGAAGATGACCATGTCCAGGGAAGTGGTAGAGAAAGAAGAGAAAGGGACCCAGCAGTAAGGAGGTGTCTTGCCATGTGAAAGCATTTCAAATTAACATGGTTTCAGCTTAAGAACCTGAGCAAAATCTTGAGTATCGCCAACTTACCAAAATCTGGATAGAATCTCTGTTCATTCAGCTTGTTTCTGGTCATTCAGCCGGTACCTGAACATGAACCAGCCTCTCTGAAGGGTCCCTGTCCCTCCCCTTTCTATGGAGAGAGAGGACAAGGGATAAGGTGAGAAACTCTTGTGGCTGAACGATCACAACAGATCTGGACTGTTTTTGTATTTTTGAAGACTTTTGCTATATTAAAAATGGATAAATTCTAAGACATGGCTATAGAAATTATAGGAAAACTTTTTTTAAAGATTTTATTTATTTGAGAGAGTGAGAGTGTGTGTGGGCATGTGCACAAGAGAATGAGAGAGAGAGCCTGGGGTTCGGGGGAGACGGGAAGAGAAAGACAGAGGGAGAGGGAGAAGCAGACTCCCTGCTGAATCGGGAGCCCCAGGCAGGGCTCCATCCCAGGACCCCGGGATCATGACCTGAACTGAAGGCTGCTGCTTAACTGACTGAGCCACCCTGGTGCCCCTGAAATTGTGGAAAAAAATTTAAAATGTGTTTTATTTGGAAATAATTGCAAACTTACAGACAACACATAGAAATAAAACTAGTACAAACACACCTGTAACAGTTACCAGATTCGGCTCCTGTTAACATTTTTCCCATCTGCTCTGTTAGTTGCTTCCCCCTCTTCTTCTTTCCTCTATCCTCCATTCCTCATGCATCCATCCATTCATCTACCCAAACATCCATGCATCAACTACCCACCCATCCATCTCCCCATCCATCCATCCACCCACCTGTCCACCAGCACATCCATCCACCCATCCACACATCCATCCACCCCCGCAGACATCCGTCCATCCATCCATCCACCCATCTACCTAGCTATCATATATCCATTTATCACCTATCTAACTTCTTTTCTGAGCCATTTGCAGGTAAGTTACATATGACCCTCTCTCCCTAAATATTTTAATGTTTACTTTCTAGAAATAGGGATATTCTTGTACATAACCATAGAACAGTTATAGACTTAAGCAAATTTAACACTGATACAACACTTCTTTAAAATCTATTATTTGTGTTCCAATTTTATTGGTTGACTCAGTAATGTCCATAATACTTTTTCCCTCCCACCTGCCATATCCAGCTTAGGGTTAGGGTTTAAATGTCATGTCTCTTTAGCCTTCTTTAACTTGGAACATCTCACAGCTTTCTTTGTCCTGCATGACATGGCATTTTTGAAGGAATAAAGCATGCCCCACCCCCCTGCAACTGAATGTGCCTCATTTTCTGTTTGCCTGATATTTTCCTGATGATTAGATTGGAGTTTGTATTCTTGGCCAGAACACTGCAAAGGTGATCATGTGTCCTTCTCAGAGCATCACATGTAAAAGGCACATGGTACCCATCTGTCTCTCATTGAAGATACTAGTTTTTTTAAAAGAGGGAGTGGGGAGGGGCAGGGGGAGAGAGAATCTTAAGTGGACTCTAAGCCCAGCATGGAGGCTGATGTGGGGTTTGATCTCATAACCCCAAGATCATGACCTCAGCTGAAACCAAGAGTTAGATGCTTAACCAACTGAGCTACTCAGGCACCCCAGTGATGCTAGTTTTTATCATCCAGTCTAGGGGTTTTATGTGATTTTTTTAATTGCATGATCATTATTTTCTCCATTGCAACCAATACGTGATCTATGGGAGAACAGGTTAAGACTATATAAATATCCTGTCCCTTGTCTCAGTTTCCCCCTAGATTTAGCATCGACTGATGCTTCTTGCCTGATCCAGTCACCACCATTGATGGTTGCAAAGTGATGATTTTCCAGCCTCACCAGTCCCACCACATTGAAAAGTCAATTCTCAAGAGTCCTGTTTCAACCAAGAGACCTTTCTGTCCTCTATTTATGTTCCTATTTATTATCAGCATGGACTCATGAATTCCTATCTTTTTATTTTTAAAGATTTTATTTATTTACTTGAGAGAGAGAGCGCAAGCGAGAGCACAAGAAGGGGGAGTGGCAGGCAGAGGGAGAGGAAGAAGCGAGCTCCCCATTGAGTGAGCAAAGAGCCTTATCCCTGGACCCTGGGATCATGACCTAAGCCAAAACGGCCTCTTAACCAATGAGCCACTCAAGTGCCCCATGAATTCCTGTCTTTTTCAGTAGTTTATAATTCATTCCTATTTAATTACATGGCACTTAATTACCTTGCTCAAATTGTTGTAGATGTAGTCAGTGGCTGTCTCTCCAAGCTGGGTCCCTTGACCTTATGACATATGCCCCTCGCTTTTTGAGCATCTACTTTCTGTCAACAGGATATTACAGGCTCATCTTACGCCACTTGGAACCAGCCTTTTCCTTTCCCTGGTTCCATTTAGTGGAGGGTGATATTAGAGACCAAGATCTGAGCACTAGGGGTGCTCATTGCTGCCGGAATATCTTTGCTTCTTGGAGTCACGGCATATTTGAAATATTTTAACTATTGACAAAAATTAATGGTTTGATAAAAACATATACAGTAGAATTGCTCTATTTTCAAGAAAATAATGGAGCTTATGAAACCATATCATTTCTTTTTTTAAAGATTTTATTTATTTATTTGAGAGAGAGAGAGAACATGCAAAGGGAGCAGCACACAGAGGGAGAGGGAGAAGCAGGGTCTCCACTGAGCAGAGAGCTGGATGCAGGACTCGATCCCAGGACCTGGGATCATGACCTGAGCCAAAGGCAGACACTTAATCGATTGAGCCACTCAAGCATTGCCAAAACCATATAATTTCATAGTGCTTCATGGCAGTGTCCTGGGACATTGAAGGTGAGTGATTGTCCTTCTATCCCTGCTGCTAGCTGTTAGCTGCAATGGTGTAAAGAGCTTCACTAAGAGTGAATTGTACTGTAAGTCTAAACTCAAAGCATTTTGTGGAGTTTGAAGTCCAAGCCGAGTGATCCTTCTGTGCTGCACATCTGGGTTCCCCTGATCCCAGCCACCTTCTGATTACATTTGCATAGTACTGGTCACAAAGTACCTCTTAAACTGCAAATGCCCAATATTGTTTACCCAAAGAACAAGCTCCTCTCTGTGACCTTGTGGCCCTGACCTAGAGCTGACCAGTGATGCTGACCTTCCACAGTTAGGCATCCTAACCCACCTGGTCCCCTAACAGGAGGTCTTTCTTTGGCTTCTTTGAGTTTCCCCCTTCTTCTGTAAACAGTTATAAAACATACTGTCCCTCCCGAGCCTAGGCCCTTCGATGCCAGAGAAGAGCTCAGACTGGCTCTGATGCTGAAGATGGCCAAAGCCTTGTGTTTTGAGAAAAAACATTCATGTTTAATCTTTTTATTACTATAACCTATCCCATTTTTGAAGCTGTGGCCTCACCCTCTGACCTGTAGCACCCAAGGCCTATGAGCTGCAAATATTCTGTAGGTTTCAGGAAGAGGTGGGGCACTGTCCTCCAGGATGCTCCCCAGGTCTTACCCCCCCAGATGGGGTTGGATATTAGGTCTGGAGGAATGAGGCCTTGGGGCTTGGGAGGAAGATGTTTAAATAGCTTGTTACAAGGAGCATCTTCAAGTTAATCCCTGAAGACTTCTTTGGGTTACAGTTCTGTGCAAGGGTTTGTTTAGGTGCAGCAAAGAAGCAAGGGTGAGTCCAATTTTGATCGCGAGGAGCTGACATTTCATGGGGAAATGGGCTCAACCAACTGGAATATAGGAGGCTGTGGCTTCTGATTTTAGAAGACAGAATTTGCTATGTCGATCCAAAGAAGAGAGAAGTTCTTTCAGCAGGAAGGAGGCTTTCTGGATGGGGTGGCATGCCAGTAGGATCCTGGAGGATGAGGAAGAGGATGAGGGGAGAAGAGAGAGAATGGAGAGAATGGAGAGGTGGGCTTGAAGGTTAGCCTGGGGAAGCAAGCCTCACCTTCACCCACCTGGTTACCTCCCCACAATCTCCCCTGTTGGCTTCACCTGGGGGTGTGAAGGCTGGCAGTAAGCAGAGGATATGTGGGTAGAACAGCTGGATGAGGGTAGAAACCAGAATCCTCTCCACTGGGGATACTCGCTGGCAGCCAGGATGGGATCTATGCTCTGGGTATGTCCACTGCCCCACACAGTGGCCTTAGGGTGAATTCAGAATCAAACTCAGGAGCCCCCGGAGAGAAGTGGCCATCATTAACCTGGGCAGGTATCAGGAGAGGGGCTCCTGATGAGGATGGGATTGAGGTAGAAGCAGACCACGGAGGACATTTCTCCACTGAGTACATATCCAGCCAATCCAGGAAAAGGAATAATTAATCACATTGAGGAGGGTAGCTGCTCTAATTTTAAAAACAACTTCTTTTCTTCAGTTTGGCTGAAGAATCTGGGACCAGATTCTGGGAGCATGAGTGTTTCTTCTCAGCCATGCTTCCACCTCGGGAGCTTTGCACTTGCTGGTTCTTCCTGAATACGTATATGTCTCCTTCCTTCATTCACTTCAAGCCCTTGCTCATTTATTAGCTTCTCCACGAGGCTTCGCTGACCCCCTGTGTAATACTGCAGCACACTGCTGTGTTGGCCTTTCCTCTCTTTTCTCTGTTTTTTCTCCACTCTACTTCCACCGTCTCTCTCTCTCTCTCCCTTCCTTCTCCCACCACCCACACCAGAATGTAACTCCCTGAGGATGGGCATCTTTGTCTGTTTTGTCCACTGCTTTATGCCCAGTGCCTATATCAGTATTTGGCTCATGATAGACCCTCAATAAATATGTGTGGATAGACGCAGAACCTGCTGGAGCAAGAGAGCCCAGTCCTTGGCCTGTCCAAGCGTTGCGTTCAGCAGCAGCAGCCACTGAGTGTCAGAGTGATCTGGGGAATGCACGTAGTAGTCTCAGCAACCTTGGCAAAGGGCCTTAGGAGAAAACACAGTAGAAAATTTCTTTCCTGGTTGTTGATGCCCAGCACTCAGTAAATTTCCATCTTGAACTTGTGACCACTTATGAGGGCTGTTTGCAAATATAGCTGTGTTCGGAGGCCTCCCCCATCCTCCCTGGCTGAGGCAGGGTGGTAGGGAACTTTAGCTGGCCCTGTGCTTCTTGTCACAGCCCATTCCCTGCAGGGGGCTCTGTCTTCTGCAGAATGCATACTTTGCAACCTCAAATTTGGGCACAAATTATAGATGTAAGCCACAGCTCTACAATCAATTTTTATTCTAGATTGTTGAGTCCACGTGTGAGATCTAAGTTTCTAAGTAGTGACTGACAGTGCCTGTAAGGACTGCATCTTAAGAAGTTCATCATCTGTGCTGGTCTTGGGTAAAGCATAGCTTCCTGTGGAATAATCATAGACATCATAGACTAACTTCAGCACAGTACTCTTCATTTCTGTCTGGAGCCCACTCTTTTCTTGGTTTGAGATATAATAAAAATCTCAGAAGTGGGGGGCTAAGGCTCTGGCTGAGTGACATAAAATGTTTTGGTGGGGCTCGTTGTGACTCAAGGGCTAGACTGTCAAGACTGTCCAATTATTGTACTTTGGTCAATGTGGTAAGTTAGACCAGAGATCTGGAAATTTTTACTGGGAAGGGGCAGATTGTAAATATCTTCAGCTCCTGGGCCCTGATACTCCACCACTGTAGCATGAAAGCAGCTACAGGGAAACAAGCATGACTGTGTTCCAATAAAACTTTATTTACAAAAATAGATGATAGACTGGATTTGGCTTACAGTTTATAGTGTCTTGAGCTCTGGATTTGATTATTGTTCAGCAGTTCTTTACTCCCTTTCTCCCTTCACCTTGTCCCTGGACTTTGGGCTCAGTCACATGACTTTCTTTGGCCAATGCATGTCAGCATATGTAACACGAGCAAAGATTTGAAATGTGCTTGTGCAGTTGGGCTTACCCTCTCAAAGCTCTGTCTTTGCCAGGAGAAGGTCATACCTTGAATAGCAAGATATCCACTGCCAATCCACATTGACCTAAGGATGATAAAAGATGTGGAACATCTCAGCCTAGATCAGCCAACATACAGTTGACCCATAAGCGTATGAATGAGAAGAAATGGCTATTGATTTAAGACACTGAGTGTTGGGGAGGTTTGTTACACAGTGTTAGGGCAATAGCTGACTGACAGAGTCTCACCAACAGAGTATCTCACCTTCATGTCAACACAACTCTTTCAAAGTGAATTTTC
Organism: Spilogale gracilis; assembly: GCA_004023965.1. NCBI lineage: Eukaryota > Metazoa > Chordata > Mammalia > Carnivora > Mephitidae > Spilogale > Spilogale gracilis. The sequence goes on from PITA01020273.1 coordinate 10,822, forward strand.
TTCTCTCTTAAACCTGTTCCTCCTCCTCTTTCCCTCTTCCATTGACCCAGTAACTCAGACATAGTCCCACCTCCTTATCCCTGGACCCAGCCATGTGGTGAGTCTCTAGGTTCTGTTTATTCTGGCCTTTTCATTTATCTTACAACAGTTCAGCACCTTTTATCCCTATTGCTACTGCCCTCCATCATCTGTCTTCAGTATTACTGCAATATTCTTCTGACAAGTCTCTCTTTCTCTAGTCCCTGGTCTTTCCAATAGAACATCCTCTTACCCTCACAGCCAACTTGCTGAAACAAATGTTGAGTTATTTCACTGTCCTCTGCAAAAGCCAGGAATGGTTCCCCCTTTGCTTCTATCCAGATGTTTTAAATCTAGGGTGTTGAGAGGAATGAAGAGGTAGGCAAAGATTTCTTTCAGCAAAGCTTCTCCAGCACCATGGCCTGTCTGTCCCCAGATCTAGCTTGCCTAGTGACTGATACTTTCAACTGCAGCCTTCCCATTCCACACAACAGTTGGGATATGAAACTCAAAATTTTCACCACAATAGGGATTGATCTGGCTTTCATGGTGTTGATACAGCAGAGCTCAAAGATCCAAGCACCCCAAGGCCCCCTCCCAGGTCACCCAAAAGCCCAGGTCTGAAGGTACCAGACATCAAGAGTTTCACTTCCTTTCAGAATTCCTGACTTCATTGGTCATCCCAGGAGTTCTGCAGGCAATGGGATGTGAGATTAGGCAGAACAGGGACCTTTTGTGTGCTTGAAGTTATATGCCCCACTGCCTACTAATATCTCTCCTTAGGCATCTAAGTGGTGTCTCAAATATGAGCTCCTGATCCTGCCTTGTAAATCTGCTCCTTCTAAAATCTTCCCCATCTTTGTTAGTGGCAACCCCAGCCTTCCAGCCCCTGAGACACAAAATCTTGGAGTCGTCCTTGGACCCTCTTTCTTCCACACCTCCTCTTCATTATATTAGGAAATCTTTTTCACTCTATCTTCCAAAGGGATCCAGAACCCAACCGCTTCTCACCAGGTCCATTGTTAGCACTGTGGTCCACACCACTGTCCTGGATGCTGTGAGTTACGGCATTAGCCTTCTAGCAAGTATGTTTGCTGCTATTTTGTCCCCCTTTAGTCTCAACACAGAGGCCAGTATTAAAACCCAAGTCAGATCATGATGATTTTCAATTCAGATGTATTCATTATCTCTCCACTTCACCGGCTTTCCCTTCCTTCACTGACCTCATCTCCTTTACTCCACTACAGGTGCTCTGGCCTCTGTGTCGTTCCTGGAACATGCCAGGTACACTCCTCCACAGGGCCTTTGTATGTGCTGTTCTTCTGAGCTCTGTCTCGTGCTCACTTGCTGAAGCATGCCTTGTCTCCCGTTTTGCCTTCAAATGCTACATACTCATGTCACACTCTCCAAAATTCAGTCCCCTTTTACATTGCATTCCCCTGTCCCCTGCTTTACTTCCTCCTCTGCACTTACCACTAAAATACCACATATTTTGCTTTTTCCTCTCGCGTGTTATCCATCTCCATTAAGAACATAAAAGCTCTCTGAGCATCTTCATTCATTCAGGCTACTATAACGCATTAATACAAGCCAGGTGGCCTAAACTCTGTTTATTCCTCTCACTTCTGGAGGCTGGGAAGTCCAAGATCAAGACACTGGCAGATTCTGTCTGGTGACCCACTTCCTGGGTCATAGACTGCCTTTTTCATGGTGTCCTCACATGGTGAAAGGGGTGAAGGCTCCACCTTCATGACCTAGTCTGCTCCCAGAGCCCCACCGCCCAATACGATCACTCTAGGGGTTAGAATTTCAACATAGGAATTTGGGGAAGGAGATACAGACATTCAGTCTATAGCACCAGGTACCTTCATCTGGTTTCCCGGAAGCAGACCATGAGGTGAGGATTTGTGTGTAAGTGATTTATAAAGAAAAATTTCCTGAGAAACTAGTAGGAGGTGGCATGGGAGAGGAGTGAGGAGTTATAAAACAGGGAAGGGGAAGAAGTCAAGCCATGGCAGTTTGAAGTAAGCTTCCAGGCTCAGCCTGATCCCGAGGGGAGCTCTGGAGCATAAAGGACATCTCAGAATTTTCCTTCTTTAGGGATCAGCCATTGGCTGCTGGCCGCCACCTCCCCTCTGTGTGTGTGTGTGTGTGTGTGTGTGTGCGCACGCACACACACACATGCACACATAGGGACAGACACTAATTCAGGGGCATTTCCTTCTTAGAGGGGGGAATGGTCTACAGCCCAGAGCAGCCCTCTGAAGACCACAGATGTAAGCCTTTAAAAGCAAAGCATACAGAATTTGGGGTAGACTCACAGAACAGATAAAGGGACAGGCGGTGGAGTGTTTAGACCGTCTGCTACAATGGGCAAAGGGATATTTTGAAAGAGGCCATTAATATTTATCGAAGTTCTACTTTTTAACAAGACCTTTATATACATTGTCTTATTTAATTCTCAGAAGAGAAAAAGGAAAACTCCTTGTAGTACACATTTCTCATTTCACAGAAAAGAAAATAGGAGTCCTGGGCAGTATAACAAACACCCCACTCCTAGAGTGTCAGAGCCCACAGCAATTCCAACACAGAGTTCCCTGGGGGCATGAAACCCATACTTTCCCCACTAGTACACTATAATCCCCAAAGGAAGAAACTAAAAATCAAATTGTGAAGTGGTAGAGAGAGAGGTGGCGCCCGGCTGGCTCAGTTGGTAGAACATGTAACTCTCGATTTCAGGGTTGCGAATTTGAGCCCCATGTTGGGTGTAGAGTTACTTAAAAAACAAAACAAAAACAAACAAACAAAAACCAAAAAACCCCACATCATTTGAACTGCTGAAATAAGCTAGAGAGTCATTAAAACAAAAATAAAGTGGCAGACAAGAACTGATGAGGGCTTTAAGCATAAAATCCAAGACTTGGGTCTGAGCCTCTGGGAAACTGAGGAGAGGAAGCTTTGTTGATTTTGTTCTCATCTATGTACACAGTACCTGAGCCATCACTGGGGCTTTGTAGATTTGCTGAGTGAGTGAGTGAGTGAGAGAGAGAGTGAGAAGGAATCTAGAGGTTATTCCCCTGAGTGGGGGGAGTAGCGTGGGGAAAAGCAGGTGCCCATGGCTTCTGGGCAGTGTGTGTCTGATGAAAGGGCTCAGTGGGGGATGGGGTCTGAGGGCAGGGGGCTCAGCGTGGAGGGGCACGTGGGCCCCTCAGCAGGTGCATGGAACTCAGTACTGGGAGGGCTGCAAGGGGCACCAGCCACAGATTCCGAGGGAACTGCCCCAGGTCAGACCGATGGGCAGTTTGTGATGAAGATGCGCAGACCAGGCTGGGGCCAGGCTAAGTGGCTGGGATTCAGACATGCTGTGCCATTTCTGGAAACACTGTCACGCCATCATGGTCATTCGGAAAAGGGGTGGACGGGGCATTGTACCTCCCCACTTCACACAGGATGGCATGTTCTACTCCTTCTTGGACCTCCTTTGCACCCACTGTGCACCACAAAATGGTATTCTGTCTTTTTTTTTTTTTAAGAATTCTATTCATTTGAGAGAGAGCAAGAGGGCACAAGTGGGGGGTGGGGGTAGAGGGGCAGGGAGAGAAGCAGACTCCCCGCAAACCAGGGAGCCCAACATGGGGTTTGATCTGAGAACTCTGGGATCATGACCTGAGCCGAAGGCAGATGCTTAACTGACTGAGCCACCCAGGCATCCCATAAACCCTGTCTTGAGTTCTCAAATTCTTTTGTGTCTTTGAGTGATGATAATAATTATAAGGAAAATTTCTTTCATTCATATAGCACCTTAAGGTTTTCTAAAGTTCCTCCACATGCTTTCGTTGAATATACTCAGTAATTAGTGAGTTAGTGTCATGTGTGTGTTCTCTAGACAAAGGGGCCCTGAAGCTCAGACCATTCTGGAAACTGGAGGAGCCAGACTTGCAATCAGGCCCTCAGACCTTGTGCACCTTGGGCTCTGCCTCCTGCCTAGGTCAGGACTAACCTGAAAACAAGATCCATATCTCGTCCTTTCGGAATCTTGTTGTTTAAAATAATAGAGACAAATTTCAGTCCGCAAACTCCAATGTGGTCAACAAAGATAACTTTATTTTTTCATGACTTATCCCTGTTTCCACCATGTGGTGGAAATGGTCTCAGCCAGCTTGTGCGTCCTCTCCCTCCTGCCCACCCCCCCACCAGAACTGTGGTGCCACGATATTGGGGCAAGGCTGTGGCCACTCCTATGTCATTCTCATCCCCGTATAAGAGGCTCTTCAAGCTAGCTAACTGTCCTTGTCCTTCAGAGCCCCCCTCACACACAGGTGTGCCTGGCCCTCATAGATCTCACACCCTGCTCGCCCTGATGCCCCAGGCACACATTTCCACTTGAGGTTGTTGCTGTCCCTCCACTGCTCTGAGATTTCCTGAATCTGTCTGTCTCTGTCACTCCCACCCAACCAGGGGTGACTACCTGTGCACACAGCCTCCCTCCACACTCTTTGCCCCCCACTCCAGGTCCCTTGCCTGTACCCATGGGCCTCACCTAGCCCCCAGGCTCCAGGTCTTGCCCTGACATCGTACATCCTCCAGGACTCATTCATTGCCTCTGCTAAACCCTTCCTGTTACTTCCTGGGCTCCCATTCCCGCTCTCATGCTTCTCTATCATTCTGCTTCATTATCCCTTCTCTGAGGCACAAGATGCCAATGCTAGGTGTGCTGGAATAGGGAAAGTACCATGGGCTGCCAAGAAATACATGATTCAAAGAAAAAGAACCCCAGTTGACATTTCAAAATATTATCTGCACCCAGTGACAATATGCTTATCCTGTAGTAACATTTCTTGATTTTATTGATTGTAAACCTGTCTGGAGGCAGAATGCTTGGGTTTCAATGCTGATTCTACCACTTACTTGCTGTGTGACCTGGTCAAGTTATCTACCTTTTCTGGGCCTCATGTTTCTCAGGGGTGAAATGGGAATCATAACGACCTCATAGAGGTGTTAGGAGGAGGAAATAAAAAAATGTATGGAAAGCTCGGGGAACAGTGCTTGGTACATCACAAGCACTCAAGAAATATTAACTATTGTTATGGGGTATCAGGTCTTTGGGCTCAGCTAGCGCCTTGGAAGCTTGCTTAAGAAGATGATTCAAAGATGGCTGAGGTTTGGGATGATGTCTTGATGCTGCTGGCTTTGTGCCGTCCTGCCCTCTGCATTTATCTCTCATAGCTGTCATCGGGAGATTAAAGCTACAACTTTCTTTTGGTCGTGGAACAGGCACTGTGGTTTGGCATGGAAAAGGAAGGCCCTCTGGGGACCTATAGCTTCCTATTCACCAGCATTTATATGAAGGAAGGTGAAGTATTTATGATAAGAAGTCATATCGATTTGTTTTCCAAAAGCACAAATCATAGAACAGCAAACAGAGTGAAGATGAACAGAAAGGATGTACATCTTAGAGCCAGCCTTCATGTTAGAGGTCACCCGCTCCATTCTTCCCATATTAAAGGATGGGAGGCCTGGGCTGGGAGAAGGAGAGGAGTTTTTAGAGCCACGCCACGGTAGTCCAGGCAATCTGATTGCCAGTTGTGGCTCCAACAAAGGACACCCCTTCTCGGGCAGGCCGAGTCCTTTGAATCCCTTTGTATTTCCCTCTCCTGACAAACCTAGTGCGAAGAAATGCTGAGATTTGTCTCCGGTCCTTGTCCTTGTCCTTCAGAGCCCCCCTCACGCACACAGGTGTGCCTAGCATATGAGAGACCATGGGCCTTGGAGACTCTTTTCATTTCTCCAAGCATGAAGTGATTTCCCTTTTGAAAAGGCGGGAAGCAGCCAGGCCTATTGACTGCAGTGTAGTGAGAATCGGGATGTGATGAGGTCTGCCAAAGTGCTTAGAGTTTCAGAGCACTCCAGCACACCGCTGCTTGAGATCACAGGGGATGTAGCTGTGTCCCCTAATATTTTTTTCATTTAATATTATGTTGGGGACCATTTTGCAACCATGCTTGTAATATTGATTCAGGCAAGGTTATTGGTGAGTGCCCTGGATGAAAGAGTTTTGGGGAAAGATATCCACACCATGTCAAGGTATCACCCTACAGCTCACTTACTACTTACAAAAAGGTAAAGGCATGCTTACACTGGAGAGGTCTGGCAGCGATCACCTTAGGTAAGGGATCAAATTAGATGACCCCCGATAACGGGACAAGTTGACATGACCAGCATTTGGTGTGATGGAAGGGAAAGAATACAGTATTACCCAGGTGGTATTTTTGGTGAAAGGGTCTAACTTAAAACACAACCGTGAAGAAACCATCAGACATTCAGATTTTTGGCAAATCAAGCTTGAACTCTTAAAAGAAGTCAGTGTCATAAAAGAAAAAATGAACCAGGCTTGGGACCACTATAGATTAAAGGAGACTAAGGATCCATGACAACCAAATGCAGCATGTGATCCTTGATTGGAGCTGGATTTAAGAAAAGAGCTGTAGAGGCCATCTTGCAGACAGGTGGAGAAGGTTGAATATGGGCTTAATATTAGATCTTATTATTCTGTCAATGGAATGATGTCTTGGGTGTGATGATACCGGGCTTATCTAGGTCGTCATAATGTTAGTTCTTAGAAGATGAGACGGATGCTATGATGCTTGGGGGTGGAGTGAGAAAGTCTGCAGTTGATTTTCCAAAGGATTCTGAAAAACCACAAAAAACAAACAAACAAACAAAAAGACATACACCCAAATATAAATACAGTAGGAGGAGCAGAGAATAGGACATATTAGCAATGTTAGTAATAAGTGAATCTAGGCAAAGGAACTATTGGTAGTCATCGTACAGTGCAAATCTCTGCCAATTTGATGTTTTAATGTTTTTAATTTCTTTTTAAAGATTTTATTTACTTATCTGACAGAGAGGGGGAGTGAGACAGCACAAGCAGGGGGAGGGGCAGAAGGAGAGGGAGAAAGCAGGTTCCCCTCTGAGCAGGGAGCCCAACATGGGGCTCAATCCCAGGACTCTAGGATCATAACCTGAGCCAAAGGCAGACGCTTAATGACTGAGACACCCAGGCACCTCCAGTTTGATGTTTTCAAAATAAAAAGAGGAAATTATTACAATATGGTAGTTTCCTTCACAAAAATACTGTTATTTTGATGATGCATACTATTTCACCGTAGAAATATACTACAGTTAATTTAACCTAGTTGACTGCTAGATCTTCTATTTTTACTGTCATAAACTATGAATGTCCTTTTATTTAAACCTTAGCACACATTTAAGATTATATCTCACGATGGCCTTCTTATCATGCCAAAGGGAAAGAATTTCTGAAGAATTTTCTAGGCTCTAATGGGATGAATTCTCATATTTTAAGCTCACAAGAGATTGGCTTGTTAACTAGATGCCAGGTTATTAACCTGGTGATTTATTCTGATTGTTTTACAGCTTTACTTTGCACCTGCATCAGAGAACTGAATAGTATCTTCTTTCTCCATAAATGCCTGTTGAGGCAGTTGTTGAGAGATAAGAAATAGGAGTTTGTAAGTCTTGTTGTGCGTTTCTTTGTTTTTTTTGTGACACAATTGCCCATTTAGGACAGCAGCCATACCAAAAATAAGACATGGGAACTTCAATGAAAGTAATAAGTGTATTTTGTTTATTTTCTTCCATAAAAGACACAGTTAAATAATAACACCATGTTGGGGCACCTGGGTGGCTCAGTTGTTAAACGTCTGTCTTCGGCTCAAGTCATGATTCTGGAGTCCCAGGATCGAGCCCCATATCAGGCTCCCTGCTTGGCAGGAAACCTGCTTCTGCCTCTCACCCTCTGCTTGTGTTCCCTCTCTAGCTGTATTTCTCCCTGTTACATAAATAAATAAAATCTTTAAAAAAAAAAGAACACCATGTTATTTTAAAGGAAAGGAAAGCTTTCCTTTCCATTAAAGGAAAGCTGAAATGTATGGTTTTTTTTTTTTTTTTAAAGATTTTATTTATTTGACAGAGAGAAACACAGCCAGAGAGGGAACACAAGCAGGGGGAGTGAGAGAGGGAGAAGCAGGCTTCCCGCGGAGCAGGGAGCCCGATGTGGGACTTGATCCCGGGTCTCCGAGACCATGACCTGAGCCGAAGGCAGTTGCTTAACCAACTGAGCCACCCAGGCGCCCCTGAAATGTATGGTTTTTAAAAAGAAAAGTTAAGTCACTTCAGCTAGGACTTAAAAAGTTGCATTATGTGGTCAACTTAGGCTTCTTCCTGTCTGCTCCGAGAAGAAAAGAGAAAAGTTGGGGTGCATTTTTCTACCTTAGTAATTCCTAGGCAACTTGTCACTTTGAGATTGATTAAAGCAAAGAGAAAATTATTTTCAAAATATATAGAAGATGCTCCTTCTCTTAGAAGGATTTTGGAGATGGCTTGCAATTAAAAAGCCATGAATCTAGGCTTGCATCACATAATCAAATGCTCACAAGGACTGTGTAAGAAAAACAATTCAGTAATCTTGACATTAAATGACCTCTGGAACTCTTAGTGTTAGAGATACAATAGGGAGGGCTGGAGGCCATGAGAAACTGGGAAGAATCCTCTCTGTCTAAAGGGGAAGTCACTTAGTATCCATGTTGCTTTTTGAGTGTGCGAGAAGCCAGAAATCTGTATTTTTTGCATTGAGTTTCCTAATTATTAAGTGTTGATCTATAATTCAATACTATGGACCAAGCAAAACTGATTTGTGGGCAAGATCTGGTTTTCAGGTTGACAGTTGGAGATATCTTATCAGATAGGACAGCTTGAAGTATAGGGTTGGCAGAAGGGGGGCAAATGCACAGGGTATTCTGGGGGAAAATCTGAAGGGTTTGGTGATGGGCAGGGTGCAGGGTGAGGAGGAGTCTGAAGGCCTGGGAGGACTCAGGGTTGTGGATTAGGGAGAGCTTGCTTTGGTGCAAAGTGTGTGTGTGGGGTATACCATGTGCACATGTATGTGTCTTGGTTGGGGTGAGAGCAGGGGTGTGCAGAAGGGGAGCCAGAGGCAAATGAGCCCTGTTTTAACAAGTTACTTTTGAGGTCATGACTGGGCATATAGGAATGGAAAGGAGGACGTAATTAACCTTGAACTCAATATGCACCTCAGCATTCCACAGCTGCCGTGTTATATGATCAGAGTTACTGTCTGGCATCATCGTTGTCTGTGCCCCTTTGTCCTGCTCTCTACCCTTTTCAGAAGATTGTACTCTGTTCTGGAGTTCACTTAAAAACACACAGTTTTTCTTCTAAATTACAGATGTAATAGGTTTCTTGCAGAAAAAATTGGAAAATACTCAAATTGGGAAAAGGAAAATTGCCCCCAATCGTGCCACATATCATAACAATTAATGACTTCATATATATCCATCTAGCCTTATTTTCTATGAATAGATACCTAAAATTTTTACAGAATTGGAATCATAGTGTAAACCTTACATTGTAATAGGTTTTTTTCTGTAACATATCTTGAACACTTTCCTATATCAATAAAATGATCTGCATAATTTTTAATGGCTTTATTCCATTTGAGGGAGGTGTGAAAATTCAGAGCTGATGGTCTGTTGCTGGACTCATACTGCTTCTCTGTTATACACACACTGCCACTTTTAATGCTAAATCTTTGCATATATTCCTGGTGATTTTCTTAGGATGAACTCCTAAGAAAATGGATTTAATATGTGTGTCAAAGGAAGAGGGCACCTAAAAACCTGAAACAGGAAGTGGAATCCATTGTTTGTGAAGCAAGGGAGAACTGTGCCTTGGGAACACAGTCTTACAGAACAAAGCAAAGGAGTTCAAGGAATAAGGGAATTGAGGAGTGAGGCTGTTTAGGGATTGGCTCACCTTTAGCTGTGGAGATGTGGTTCCTGGAGTGCAATTATTGCTGATTGGCTGACAGAGGCATAGGGCTCTCTCTGATTGGCTGGCTTTCAGAAGCACGAACTATTCATTGATTGGCTGACTCTCAGAAGCTTGGCTTCTAGGGTAAAGGAGATGAGTGGAACAGGTTTTAAATTCTTTGTGGGGTTTAGTTGTTACTATGGGTGAGGAACAAGTAGTCTTTTTCTAAAAGATAAGAGGAACTTTTTATTCCCAAGTCAAAGGGCAAACTGCTGACACCGTATATGTATTTTCTTACTGTGGTTAAAAATGAGCCAACAAACCTCTAACAGGAGTTCTACCCTTTCACAAATTTCTAAGTGTACAGCATGGTATTGTTAACATTGTGTAGAAGCACAATGTTGTCCAGCAAATCTCTAGAATTTTTTTGTATCTTGTAAGACCGAAACTTCATACTCATTGAACATCAACTCTTCATTTCCCTGTCCCTAACTCCTGGCATCCAACCTTCTACCTTCTGCATCTGTGAGTTTGTCAAGTTTGATGAGTTGTAGCTCATGACATTTTTTTTTGCATGGCTGAATACTATTCCACATTTTGTTTATCCATTCCTCTGCCAGTGAACATTTAGGTTGCTTCCATCTCTTGACTACTGTCTGTAATGCTGGGATGAACATGGGAGAGCAAATATCTTTTCAGGATCTTGAGTTCAGTTCTTTTGGGTAAATACCCAGAAGTGGGGCTCTGTACTGTTTTCCATAGCAACTGCATCATTTTACGTTCCAGCGATGCACAAAGGCTCCAATTTCTCTACATCCTCACTAATGCTTATTATTTTCTGTGAGTTTGTATTTGTGTTTTTTCAGATAGATAAATAGATAGGTAGAGATATGGCATTCTAACAAGTGTGAAGTAATATCTCATTGTGTGTTTTTTTAAAGATTTAATTATTTTTAAAGAAATAGAGCAGGGGGAGGGGCAAAGGGAGTGGGAAAGAGAGAGACTCTCAAACAGACTTCTGGCTGAATGGGGAGCCTGACATGGGGATTCATCCTAGAACCCTGAGATCGTGACCTGAGCCAAAATCTAGAGTCAGATGCTTAACTGACTGAGCCACCCAGACACCCCTCTCATTGTGGTTTTGACTGCATTTCCTGATGATTTGTGATGTCAAGCATCTTTTCATATGCTTGATGGATATTTGTATGTTTTGGTGTTTTTTTGGAGAAATATCTATGCCACTCCTTAGCCCAATTTTTAATTGTATTAATTGGTTTTTGTTACTGAGTTGTAGGAGTTCATTGTGTATTCCTGATATTAATCCAGTACCAGATATATGGTTTACAAATATTTTCTCCCATTCAGTAGGTTGATTTTCACTCTGTTGATGACTTCAATGGCATGCCAAGCTCTCTAGTTTGTTGTAGTCCCACTTGTCTATTCTTGCTTTGTTCCTTTTGGTGTCATGGGCAAGAAATCATTGCGAAGATCGATGTCATAAAGCTTCTCCTCTATATTTTCTTGTAGGTCTTACATGTAAGTCCTTTCATTTTGAATTGATTTTTATATACTGTGTAAGATAAGGATCTGGGTTCTCTCACATGTGAATGTCCAGTTTTCCTTCACATGTGGATATCCAGTTTTCCCATTTGTTGAAGAAACCATCTTTTCCCCATTGTGTGTTCTTGGCACCCATGTTGGAGACCAGTTGAATATGTGTGAGTTTATTTCTGGGCTCTCTATTCTGTGCTGCTGTTTTGTCTATCGGTCTAAGCCAGTACCATACTGTTTTGATTTTTGTAGCTTTGTAATATGTTTTTGAAATCAGGAAGTGTGAAGCCTTAAGCTTTGTTCTTCTTTCTCAAGATTTTTTTGGCTATTTGGGTTGCTTTGTGGTTCCACATGAATTTTTGGGTTATTGTTTCCATTTCTTTTTTTTTAAGATTTTATTTATTTATTTGATAGAGAGAAACACAGCTAGAGAGGGAACACAAGCAGAGGGACTGAAAGAGGGAGAAGCAGGCTTCCTACTGAGCAGGAAGCCCGATGCGGGGCTCGATCTCGGGTCTCCAGGACCATGACCTGAGCCGAAAGTAGTCGCTTAACCAACTGAGCCACCCAGGCGCCCCCATTATTTCCATTTCTATTTTAAAAATGCCATTGAGGGGCGCCTGGGTGGCTCAGTTGGTTAAGCGACTGCCTTCGGCTCAGGTCATGATCCCGGAGACCTGGGATCGAGCCCCACATCGGGCTCTCTGCTCGGCGGGAGGCCTGCTTCTCCCTCTCTCACTCCCCTTGCTTGTGTTCCCTCTCTGGCTGTGTTTCTCTCTGTCAAATAAATAAATAAAATCTTTAAAAAAAAATAAAAATGCCATTGGAATTTTGGAATGGATTGCACTGAATCTGTAAGATCACTTTGGGTAGCATGGACATTTTAACAATATTAAATCTTCCAAGTCATGAATGAAGGATGTTTTATCACTTATTGGTGTCTTTTTAAATTTCTCTCAGCACTGTTTTGTGGTTTTCAGTGCCTAAGTCTTTGGTCTCCTTGGTTAAGTTTATTCCTAAATATATATTCTTTTGGATGCTATTATAAGTAAGACTGTTTTCTTAAATACTTTTTGGATTGTTTGTTGTTTCTGGCACCATATTTGAAGTAGTATATGCACAGACTTAAATATTTCCAGAAGAGACTGATAATGATGGGAAGACTAGAAACCCTGTTTTATGAAGGAAAGTTTAAAAAACATGGTGGTGGCTCAGTCAGTTAAGCATCCAGCTCTTGGTTTCGGCTCAGGTCATGATCTCAGGATCATGGGACAGAGCCCCACTTTGGGCTCCATGCTCAGAGGGCAGTCTACTTGGGTTCTCTCTCTATTCTTCTCCCTCCACTCTCTCTCTCTCCCAATAAACAAATACCTCTTAAAAAAAAAAGAAAAAAGAAAGAAAGAAAGAGAGAGAGAAAGAAAGAAAGAATGAATGAATGAATGAATGAATGAATGAATGAAAAGAAAAGAAAAGAAACATAGTGGCATAGAATAGAGAACACCAGGATGGACTATGGACTTAAACACTAACTGCAAAACTAGTCATTGCTGAGAGGTACATTTGGCTTTTCTCTAATGATGGAAGCTCTCCAACTTTGGAATAGAGACATCGTTAAAGTGTGAGGCTTCTGTATTCACTAGACATTCATCCTACATGCTGGTGTGAAGTCTGGAGTTAAGAGATATTAGGCCTGTGAGTGAATCCTTGCTGGGCCACTTGTCAGCTCTGTGGCCTGGGGCAGGTTATTTAAGCTCTCTGCTTCTGAACTTGTTCCTATAGCAAGTGTGGAATTAACAGTCTCCTCCTCATAATAAGACAAGAGATCTATGTACAGCTTACAAGCTGTGATGCTGAAGACCCAGAGTGTTCTTTGCTCTTTGGTGATCTCAGTGGATTAGTATTGGGAATTTTAGTGAATATTACTGAGAGCAGACAGTGTGTGCCTCATGTTGTGCCCTCAAGAGGCTCACAGAGAGGCAGAGATACACTCCATGCCCTGGAGGGGATCACAGAGAGACTAGAAGGAAGGAACTGAACTTGACACTGAGAGGTGGGGTCAGGGGCATTTTCCAGAAAATAAAGAATGGGGCACAAAAATATATGTGAGAAAATAAATACATCTGTGGATGACCAACAGCAAAAACAGAAAGATGAAAAAAAAAGAAAGAAAAGAAGAAGAAAGTCCCCAAAATGCTTTCATTTGTTTGGTAATGCTTTCCTCTTATTCTCTGAATTTTATGCAATATTGATACAACCATGTGAAGAAATTTTATTCTCAGCCACTGCTGAAGTGGACAGAGAATAGGAAAGAATGAGGAGGGATGAGGGGACCGTTGACATTTGGGTTATATTACATTTAAAAATAGCTTTATTTTTCAGTAGTATAGAGAAACCCATATTTGGTGACATGAGTAGATTTTCAGGACAAATTTAGCATGCTACATCTGCAAATAACTTTGAATCCGTTAGTTGCATCAGTAGTTCTTTAGCCAGTAAAAGTGGTGCTGATTTATGTCTGCTCTTAAAGAAACCATTTACAGAAATGTTGTTTCCACTCATTGGAACAGCAAGCTTGAGAAGTTTTAGATTCACCAAGAGCTATTTTCCAAGGGTGGTTAGAGTCTAAATGTAACTGTCATGTAAAAATACAGAAATGTCATTTCGAGTCACAAAATAAAGCCAATCAAAGACCACATTCAGATGAAGCTTTTAGTAGATATTTCAGTAAGTGAAAAAGTCACTTCTTTGCTCAGCAGCTGTTGATTGAGTGCGGCGGGTCTGGAAAACGCCCACTCTGGTTTGGAGACTTCACCTCTCTGTCCCCAGGAGATCTTAGGGAGGGCGCATCGTCACCAGCTTGGGGAAGAAAGCTGTAGAGGGCATTCTTGCCGTGGGTGAGCGCCTCCTTGACCACCAAAATTTGTGTTCCTGTAACATGGCAGGTGACACTTGCCCATTCTATAACATGGCTTCCCTCCAACCAGTTGAAAAAGAAACATGTATTTCTTGACTGGTTTTGTTCTTCTCCCTGCATTTCTCCCTAGAGGCATAATGCACACGTGCCAGGCATGCTGCAGGTGTACCAGGGAAAGCGTTCGGTCTCTTAGCAGGAGTGTATACTTGTAATGTCACCATACCTTTCCAGGGTTCTTTGGCTTTACCTTCTGTCTTGATGAATACATTAGCATATTTTACCTATCTCCAAAAAAAAAAAAAAAAAGAATCTTGAGTTATGTTTGGCATTCATTGATATTGATGGGGACTGGTGGCCTTCTGGGATTGATTCCAAACTATATTCACACTTAGGGATTCAAACACACATAGGAATGGGGTGGAGAAGCCAACAGACACTTAGTTGCAAAAGGGATGACTGTTTGAGAACCTGGAAGAAAATCCACCATAGAGAAAGAAAGACCAGCCGTGGTGAAACGGACTCAGCTTTGGGCTTTAGTCTTGAAGGGGACCAGCATTTCATTAGTCACAGTGTTTGATTGTGAGTTAGACCTGCATGAGCCCAGTCCCCCGTAAGCGTCTATGCGGCTTGAGGAAGAAGGGGCTATGTGTGTCTAACTCCTGGGGCCCAGATGATTCTGATAGAGTGTATCACTGGGTAGGAGACAGGTGAACCTGTGAGGGGCAGTAGAGAGCCCTGGGCTGTGGTCAGCAGCCCATCAGACTGAAGATGAGTGGCAGGGAGTGGGGAGTGATGGTAAAGGATGGTAAGCACGGTGTTGAGCTTCTGGGGCAGGGAGCTAAGGTATAAGCACTGAGTTTTAATTTGCATCTCCCCATTCCCAGAGAGGTACAGCAACTTCCAAGTTTGGTAGTCATTCTACCTTCCTTTTTAGAAACTGGAATTTTCATATCCTTTTACTATTGAGCCTGATTTTTTTGTTGATAATTAATAATTATTTTTATAAATTCTGGAGACTAATCCACTGACAGCTTGATCTATTGTAAATATCTTCTCCCAGCCTATGGTTTGTCTTTCTCTTTTGCCTATAATGTCTTGCCATGCAGGAAGTTTTAGTTTGAAGAGTGTTAATATTACCAGTCTTTCACTTTCTAACTGTGTGTCTTTTTATGTCTTCTTTAAGACATTCTTTCCAGCCCTGAGGGCATAAATGTTAGCCTATATTTTCTTGAAATATTTTTAGAAACATGAATTCTTTTGTCATCAGTTATTATTACCCATCATTACGATTTTTTCATCTGTGGTGATGAGTGTAGCAATGGTTCATTCATGTTTTCTGATCCATGGTCGTGATGAATACATCACAATTTTTTTTTATCTACTCCATGAACCCTTCACTTGCTTTCCTTTTTTGACTATTAAAATACCGCAAGGAGCATTGTTTTAGTGTCTTTTGGGGCATATGAAGAAGTTTTTGAGGGCACAATTGCTAGATCATAGGTTAAGCACATCTTAAACTTTACTAAAGGAAAATGGTTTTTTGAATCGGTTGTATCAAGTTAAACTTTCTCCAAAAGTGTGGAAGCATTGACCTGACCTTATGACTATTGCCAACACTTATCTCTTATTTCCTTCCTTCTACTTCCTTTAAATTAACTTTGTTTTTCTTTCTCAAATGTCTTGGTACTTTGTTGATTGACTTTCAATCCTCTTTTCTCATATAAGCCTTTTGTGCTGTAAAATGTTGCTTTACTGCTCTAGCTTCATGCTGCACGGTTTTTAAATGAATTTTTAAAACATAATCTCCAACTTACAAAAAAAGTTTCAAGTAAAGTACAAAAAAATTGGTCCTCTTGACTAAAGTACAAAAAATTGGCATTTTTTTCGAGACAAAAAATTGTCAGAGACCAAGCCGAGTTGGAAGATCTGTCCACTTGGCAGGTGGGGGGGGGGCGCGGGGAGGCAGCAGTGATGGGGACTGTTCTCAAGGGGGATAGATCAAATGTGTCACTATCTTAGGGATCACGGGAGCCAAGTTTCTCACTGTCAGAAAAGAAAGTTGTACCCATGGAGAGGAGAAAACTGCACAAGCATTTGATGTTGGGTTGGAATTGGAGGCATTAGCATGAGGTCTGTGGGTGTCCTCATGCAGCCGGGACTCTGGCACCTCCCATCAAGGTACTCTGGTAGGCTGGTGGATGCTGTCCTCACCACCTTTGGGCGTCAGCACTCCACACCAGGCTGCCTCCTTACACAGATGCTCTTGTCTCTCAGCTGGGGCTCTGAGTCCCCAGGCAAGCCTCCCCACCGCAGGGACACGCTCCTATCGGTTACCTGGCTCTGTCTTCCTAACAGCTTAGGACTCAATAGCTCAAGAAGGGAAAGGAAGGAGAAAGGCATCCCCTAAGTGTTGATATGTGACATTTTCAATGTCATTCAGTTCTAAATAAGTTCTAATTTCCAATTTCAGTTTTCCTATAACCCTGAGTTAACCAGAAGCGTGTTTTAAATTTTCCAAAAATGTACACTATTATATTTGTTTTCTTTTGGTTCTTGATTTCTGTCTTATTAATTGCACTGCATTCAGAGCATGTGGTTTATGTGACAACGATTCTGGTTTTTACTATGATTTGCTTTGTGCCTGGT
>PITA01020274.1:6968-35413 GCA_004023965.1 Spilogale gracilis
GGCTTATTTCACTCAGCATAATCTCTTCCAGTCCAGTCCATGTTGCTACAAAAGTTGGATATTCATCCTTTCTGATGGAGGCATAGTATTCCATTGTATATATGTACCACATCTTCTTGATCCATTCATCTGTTGATGGGCACCTTGGCTCTTTCCACAGTTTGGCGATTGTGGCCATTGCTGCGATGAACATTGGGGTACATATGGCCCTTCTTTTCACTACATCTGTATCTTTGGGGTAATATCCAGTAGTGCAATTGCAGGGTCATAGGGTAGCTCTATTTTTAATTTTTTAAGGACTCTCCACACTGTTTTCCAAAGCGGCTGCACCAGTTTACATTCCCACCAACAGTGTACGAGGGTTCCCCTTTCTCCGCAGCCTCTCCAACACTTGTTGTTTCCTGTCTTGTTAATTTTGGCCATTCTGACTGGTGTAAGGTGGTATCTCAGTGTGGTTTTGATTTGAATTTCGACAGGGTTTTTTTCAATTGATCTAACACACAGGAAGTCAAGGTGAGATGGTTACATGTGGAGATTCTGATGGGATTTAGACAAACCAGGAAAAGGATTCAAGGGCTCTAGCTCAGTTCCTATGTTCTGGCTATCCTGGGTCCCACAGGACCCCTGATAAGGACATCCAACCTTCCCCATCCTGTACTAGAGGCAAACTTATAGGCAAACAGAATATATAACGTGCTCAGGAGCATAAGAAACCCCTTCAGACAACCAAGTCAGTGAGCCTGGAACTCACTCAGGAGATGTCTCCCTAGAGCCAGGATGGCAAGTAAGACCTCCAGGAACCTCTATGTCCCCCATAAACAAGAACTTGAGCTATTGTTGAGAAAGGCCTAAGAGGTCTTAAAGAGGGCTTTGAGTATAAGGGCAAGGGAAGCCTATTCTTAGGTATTCTCATTCTAGAGTGTTCCTCAAGCCTGACCCAGGCCAAGGCTCCATCTTTCTGGCTTTTATCCAGCTTTGTCTATGCATGTTCTACCCCACCATGTCATTCACCCTCTTACCAAGCTCGGGGCACCTCCACTCCTGCAGGAAGAGGCATCATCCTTGCTGACCTATTGCACCTCGATTTTGTCACAGGAGACCCTGAAGACTTTGTGGGCACAAGCCTCAGAGGATTCTGGCCCCCAAGCAGATGGGATGGTGATCACATCATATTCCTTGATCTCCCCTCCTTCTGAACTCCCAGCATCTCCTGATCATTTCATTATGCATCTATTTCCCAAGGTGGGGTCAAGTTCCCTGCAACAGTTTCTAAAAGGGGAGAGCCCATTGTAGGACTCTTCCTCATACTTGCAAAGCAGTGAGTTTTCCTTAAGGAGCTGAGAGAGGACTGTGATTTCCATTCTGTCCCCCAAATTAAGAAGGGTTCATCTGGGGAAAGGTAAGTTGCAGTTGATAGCAATAGCTTACTCCCCAGGAGTAAACTCATGATCCAGCCATCCCTCAGCCTGTGGGGCTGGATATTCAGTACCAACTAGGATCATCCTCCCCTCCTATCCAGATAGAAACAGAAAATCACATTATTGGAGTTAATCTGGGATCCTCCATCATTGCTTTGTAATTTCAAGCTTATTTCTTCTTTTGATTTATTTAAATGCAATTAATGAACATATAGTGTATTATTAGTTATAAGGGTAGAATTCAGTGATTCATCAGTTGCGTATAATAGCCAGTGCTCATTCAAACAAGTGCCCTCCTTAATGCACATCACCCAGTTACCCTATCCCCTCATCACTCCCCTCCAGCAACCCTCAGTTTGTTTCCTCTGGTTTGTCTCCCTCTCTGATTTCATCATGTTCTATTTTTCCCTCCCTCCCATTTTACTCTTCTGTTTTATTTCTAAATTCCACATATGAGTGAAATCATATGATAATTGTCTTTCTCTGGTTGACTTACTTTGCTTAGCATAATACCTTCTAATTCCATCCACATATGGCAAGTGGAAAGATTTTATTTTTGATGACTGAGTAGTATTCCATCATATATATACACACCACATCTTTTTATCCATTCATCTGTCAATGGGCATCTAGGTTCTTTCCATATTTTGGCTATTGTAAACATTGCTACTATAAACATTAGGGTGCATGTGCCCCTTCAAATCACTATTTGTATCCTTTGGGTAAATACCTAGTAGCACAATTGCTGGGTCATAGGTAGTTCTATTTTTAATTTTTTGAGGAAACTCCATACTGTTTTCTAGACTCAAGCTTATTTCTTTTTTTTAAAAGATTTTATTTACTTGACAAAGAGAAACACAGCCAGAGAGGGAACACAAGCAGGGGGAGTGAGAAAGGGAGAAGCAGGCTTCCCGCTGAGCAGGGAGCCTGATGTGGGACTCGATCCCGGGTCTCCGGGATCATGACCTGAGCCGAAGGCAATCGCTTAACCAACTGAGCCACCCAGGCGCTCCATAGACTCAAGCTTATTTCTTATCTGTGAGATGCTCACAGATCACATTTGTGAAATATCTTCATCTGTAAGTAGGAATAATATCACTTATTTAATAGAGCTTGGGAAAAATTAATCAAGAAATGCTATGCTCAGACTCACAGAAACAGAACCTTCCTACACTGGGGTAAGAGTTGGAGGGAGTATGAAGAATCAGAGAAAAGTCTGCCTCAGAGATCCTAATAAGAACAAAGAGGATTCACCAGAGGTTACCAGGAGGGCTGCCCAGAGCTTTGCCCGGGTCATACCCTGAAATCCTCACTGGAGTTCTAGGCGGTCAGTGGCATGGCTCCCTGGCTGCACAAGACAGAATACTGAGGCTCAGTTGTCATTATGAAAATGTTCACATTGCCCAAGCTTGTCTGAGAATACGGGAGGGCTCTCACTAGTTTCTGCATGGAGAGGGTAAGTCCAGGACTTACGGTGAATGAAAGCACCTGGAGAAGTCTGAGACACAGTGATGCAATCAGAATTCATCAGTGGAAAGGCAAGTGGGGTAGTTTGGTGGAGGAGGAAAGCAAGAAGCTGCACCACAGGACCTGTCGGCCAACAAGAAATTTCTCCTAGAGATGGGCTTTGGGACTTCTGATTCAGAAACCTGAACAGTTGGGTGTGAGGATTGGCCTCCAGCAGCATCAGAGACCCCATAGATGGGTCTGGAAGGGAAGCCCTCATGGAATAGAAGGCCTTAGGGGGCTCATAGGGAAACTCTTCAGCAAAAAGGCAGTCTTGAATGATAATATTCTTTAAAATTTGCATTTGTGCACATAAAGACAGTTTTTTTAAGTTTTTATTTAAATCCAAGTTAGTTAGCATAGAGTGTAATATTAGTTTCAGGTGTACAATGTAATGATTGAATACTTCCATGTATCAGTGAGTATTCATCACAAGTGCACTTCCCAGTACCCATCCTCTATTTAACCCATCCTCCTACTCACCTCCCCCCTGCTAATCATCAGTTTGTTCTTTATACTTAAGAGTCTGTTTCTTGGTTTACCTCTCTCTGTCTTTTTGCTTCCCTTTGCTTATGTGTTTTGTTTCTTAAATTCCACACATGAGTGAAATCATTTGGTATTTGTCTTTCTCTGACTTATTTTGCTTAGCAAAATACTCTCTAACTCAAACCATGTCATTGCAAATGGTGATACATCATTTTTTGTGGCTGAGTAATATTCTGTTATATATATATCACATCTTTATCCATTCATCAGTCCATGGACACTTGGGCTCTTTCTATAGTTTGACTACTGTTGATAATGCTGCTGTAAACATCAGGGCACATGTATTCCTTTGAATTTGTTTTTTGAATTCTAAGTAAATACCTAGTAGTACAGTTGCTAGGTCAGGGTAGCTGTATTTTTAACTTTTAAGGAACCTTCATAGTGTTTTCCAGAGTGGCTGCTTCAATTTGAATTCCCACCAACAGTGCAAGAGGGTTCTCCTTTCTCCACATACTCACCAACATTTATTGTTTCTTGTGTTGTTGATTTCAGCCATTCTGACAGGTGTAAGGTAATAACTCATTATAGTTTTGATTTGCATTTCTCAAGTGATAAGGGATAATGAATATCTTTTCAAAAGTCTCTCGGACATCTATATGTCTTCTTTGGAAAAAGGCCTATCTATGACTTCTGACCATTTTTCATTTGGATTATTTGGCTTTTGAATGTTGAGTTTTATAAGTTTTTTCATATATTTTGGAAAATAGCCCTTTATCAATATGTCTTTACAAATATTTTCTCTCATTCTGTATGTTACCTTTAGTTTTGTTGTTTCCTTCATGCTGCAAATGTATTTTATTTTTATGTTGCCCCCATTTATTTTTGCTTTTGTTTCCCTTGCTTTCTAGGTTCATATCTAGAAAGAAGTTGCTACAGTAATGTCAAAGAAGTTACTGCCTATGTTTTCTTCTAAGGTGTTTATGGCTTTAGGTCTCACATTTAGATATTTAATTCACTTTGAATTTATTTCTGTGTATGGTGTAAGAAATTTATTTCTGCATGTTGCTGTCAGTTTTCCCAACACCATTTGTTGAAGAGACTGTCTTTTTTGGATAGTCTTTCTTGTTTATTGAAATTTCATTGACCGTATAATCTGGGTCTAATTTTGGGTGCTTTATTCAGTTCCATTGATCTATATGCCTGTTTTTGTAACTGTACCATATAGGTGTTTTTTGCTTTGTTTTGTTTCTTGTTTGTTTTTATTACAAACACTTATGTTTTAATGAAGTACATTTATTTTAAAAAATAATTTTATACACATTCTCATAAAAACACATACATATATGAGATAAGTGCCATACTGTTTTGATCACTATGGCTTTGTAATATAACTTGAAGTCTGGAATCATGATGCCTCCAGCTTTGTTTTCTTTTTCAAGTTTGCTTTGACTATTTGAAGCCTTTTGTGGCTTCGTACAAATTTTAGGATTGTTCTAGCTATGTGAAAAATGCTGTTGGTATAAAACTATGGATTTTTTAAGGGAAATTACCACAGCAAACTCTCATAACTTGTGGGACTTTGAAAGCCCACGAGCCAGCACTGTGTGTGTAGCTCCCAGAAGGAGAGTCCTCTAGGTAATCCCAATCAATTCTCTTTCCCAGTCCTGCATTATAAAATGCTTGCAAATCTTACCTCAGGGCTCAGTTTATAAGAGAAATTTCACAAGAGAACTTAAATATTGAAAATACTAATCACAACAGTGACAAAATAAACTGTGATGTACAAACCTAAGTACTGACTTAATAGGTTATTATTTGGAAAGTTTGTATGACTTAGATGTTGAAGTGGATGAGGAACAGAGATTCCCTATGTATGCAGTTAGTGGTGAAAGATATGGAAAATGTCTTGAGAGGAAAGAAGATGTACTTTTCACTGTTAGCAAAAAAATTATATTATTCTTGACTCTGAAGACATATGCAGTGAAGATGTGTGGGTCCTCAGGATTGAAGGATATTGAGTGTTGTCATAAGCTTACTTGTGCCCTACAGACATCCCCAGGGAGACAATCTGCTCACCCAGTTGGGGTGGCAAAGTAGTTGCACCTGCCTGACTCTTGACACAGAGACCCTCATTATGGTCTTTGGCTCAAGTATATGCATATCTGTAACCTGCTTAGGAGCTGACTACTGGCACCACAGCTGTAGAGCATCCCTCAGTGGTCCTTAACATGTGCACATCTCTTATTTGGGGATATAATTTATACATTCTGCAATTCAGCCCTTTAAAATTTTCAGTAGCTTTTAATGTATTCACAAAGTTGTAATGGCATCACAATCAACTTTAGAATATTTTCATTATCTAAAAGATACCCTACACCTCTCGACTGCCACCTCTCTTTTCCCTCCTACCATTTGCCCTTTAGAAGAAGGAAACCCCCAATATATTTTCTGTGCCTAAGGATTTGCCTTTTCTGGACATTTCATATGAATAGAATCATAGACTACATGGTCCAATGGGCTGTCTGCTTTCACTGAGCCTAGTGTTTTGGGGTTCATCCATGTTGTGGCAGGTATCAGTACTTCATTTTTCTTGCCCAGTACTGATACCTTGGATAATCCACTTCTGTTTATCTATTGAACAATAGATGGACAACTGTGATAATTCCACCTGAGAGTTATTATAAATAATACTGCTATGAATATTTGCATACAGGTTTTACATAGATATATGTTTTCATCCCCCTTAGGTATACACCTAGGAATGTAACTGCTAGGTCATTTGGTGACTCTGTTTAAATTATTTTATTAGTTTTATGAAAATCTTATTGGCATACATCACTATATAAGTTTAAAGCATACATCATGATGATTTGATTTACATATAGTGAAACGATTACCACAGTAGGTTCAGCTACCATCCATCATCTCATAATTCAATAAAAAATAAAGGGAAAAAATTATCCATTTAACAAGAACTCTTAAGATGTATTCACTTAGCAACATTCCTTAAATCATATCATGGTGATATCTATAGTCACCAGGTTGTATATTACATCCCTAGTACTTCCTTATAACTAAACTCTTATACCTTTTGAACACGTCCTCCAATCTCCCCCTCCTCTCACCCACTTTCTCCACCTCTCCTGAAGTCTGTTTTCTTTTTCTATGAATTTATTTTATTTAATTTTATTTTTACATTCCACACATCAGTGAGATCATGCAGTATTTGTCCGATTTATTTTATTTAGCCTGATGCTTTCAAAGCCCATCCATATTATCACAAATGGGAGGATTTCCTTGTTTTCTGTGACTGAATAATATGTTTAGATTTTTGAGACACTATCAAAACATTTTTGCAGAAGCTTATTATTTCTCACCTTAAAGGCATTTACAGTGAGTTGGAAGTGGATCTGACACCCTCAGTCTGGAATATCAAATCTTATCATTCCTCTGCCTCCCTGTGTTCCTGGTCTTCCTAACTCCCCTGCTTTTTCTATTTCTGCAGGTTACTCCACTGATAGCAACATGACACAGCCTGCCCTGTCCTTTTACACCCCATTACGTACATCCTTCACCTCTGCTCTACCATACGATAGGGATTGGACCATCGTATATAAACCGGATGAATTAAAAATAGAAAAAGCCTTGAAAAAAGGAAAGTTGGTGAAGGTGGTCTCTGCAGTCAGGGAGAACCTGAAAACAGCATCCAGGGACCCAGTGAGCATTGCAGTGACTGGGGACTCTGGCAGTGGCATGTCCTCCTTCATCAATGCACTGCGGGAAATTGGGCATGAAGAAAAGGATTCAGCTCCCACGGGTGTGGTGAGAACCACCCAAATTCCCACTCTCTACTTTTTCTCCCACATTCCCAATGTGGAGCTATGGGACCTTCCTGGCACAGGGGCTGCCACCGAAAGCCTGGAGACTTATCTGGAAGAGATACAGTTTAGCAGGTATGACCTCTTCATCATCATTGCCTCTGAACAGTTTAGCATGAATCTCGTGAAGCTTGCCAAAATCATCCAGGGACAGGGAAAGAGATTCTACATAGTCTGGACCAAGCTGGACAGAGACCTCAGTACACGTGTAGTCTCCAAGAAACAACTCCTGCAGAATATCCGGGAGAACATCCGGGTAACTCTCCAGAAAGAGGGAGTGTGTGAACCCATCATATTTTTGGTCTCCAGTTTTGACCCCTCATCGCATGACTTCCCAGAACTTAGGAAGAGCTTGCACAGAGATATGTCTGTCATCAGGTACCATGATCTCCTAAAGGACCTGTATGGCATATGTGAGAATGTCATTAACAACAAAGCAATCACTTTGCAGAGGAAAATAGGCTCAGAGTCTTTCCAGGACAAATTCAGCATCCAGAATACAGATGATCTTGGGGAGTTTTTGAATGCCTACCACTTGCTCTTTGGTGTGAATGATGAATCTCTCCAGAAGGTGGCCCAGAGTGTTGGAAAACCCATGGAGGAGTACAAGGCCATTATGAAGTCTCAGAATCTACAGACTGTCCTCACTGGGGATTGGGTATTATCGTGGAGGAATTGCAATACAGATACTTATTTATATTCAATTCTGAACTACATCCCAGTCGTAGGTAATGCTGGTATCCACTACCTTAGAGGGTGGAATCAGGGTCGCCTCCTCAACATAGTTGCTGAGGACACCAAGACCATTGTGAAGAAAATTCTGATAGATGCCATCATCTGAAGAATAAGGTCTCAGCAGGTTCCTTCTTGGGAAAAATCAGGATATCTGGGGTCCTCTCTTCACACTGTACCTTTCAGAATTCTCAATCAGCTCAAGATTTCCACTTTTGTCAGTTCTAAGTTCCTTGATAGGATTAGATCACTTTGAACCCACATCTCAGCAAATTTCCAAATATATCCTACTTCCTCGCATTTATTAAATGAGCTGGGATCCAAAGATGGAAGAAAAGATTGCACAGTGTGACATACAGTCTCTCCCTTGCGGCTTTAACATTAGTATCATTTTTCCAAGGCCTCGGGGTTTGTCCCTGTCCCTTCACTTTCCATTTCTCAGTACATGGACTCACAGAGGCACACTTGGAGGCAGAGAAGGGAGGATGTTCCCTTTGGAGAAGTATGATAGAGAGTGTACGTTTAGCTGTTCTCCAGAAAGTATTGTGTAGTTGTGCCAGGATCCAAGACGAGTCTGGTGTCCTGTAAAGCTCTGTCCTTATACCTGTCCTCAGCAATTGCCCAAATCATATCCAAAAAAGGATACAGGGGGTGGACTCAAGGACCATTTTACTGGAATTGGGAAATTGTTGAATGGAACAGCAAACATTTTAAGTATTTAAGTATTTAAGTATAAGTGAACTGAAAGAGGCGTAGTGGAGTGGTTAAATCCTGGTTCCGGCATGCTCTTGGGCATGTGATCTTGGGCAAGTCAACTGACATTCCACTGTCTTAGTTTCCTAATAGTTAACATGGTGATAATATTACATCCTAAGATGTCCATCCACATCCAGGTAATGTGAGGATTTAATGAGTTAAAGCACATAATGCACTTAGAATAGTGTCAGGCATGTACTTCTGTAAATGTTTGGTATTATCATTATAATTCCTTCTCTTCCTGGTAAGAAGAGATAACACTGAAAGTTCCCCCAAAAGGTGAGTGTCCTCAGATTGTCTCTGTACCTCTTCCTCAGTGGAAAGAGAAGAGTCTGCTGGAAGAAACATGCATTCACATGGAGTTCCAAAATTTTGTTACGGAAAGTCCGTGGCTTCTATCATATAAACACTCTTTGATCACTTGCTCACTCTTTTACTCTTGCTCCTACTCTCTCTCCCTAAGTCTCCCCTTCTCTTTCTCCTTCTCCCTCTCACTTGCTCTGCCTAGTGACCTCAGAAAGTTTAAACTAATCCCCTGGAGAGGCCCTGAAGAATCAGAAGCCATGTGGAGAAAAACAGAGGCAGCTGCATTAACTGCTAGCCATGTAAGTGTGTCATCTTGTAAATAAAACCTCCAACCCCAGCAAGATTTCAGGAAGATGCAGCCCAGCTGGTAGCTTGACTACCATTTCAGGAGAGACCCTTATCCAGAACCATACAATTGAGACTTTTCCTGGATTTCTGACCCTCAGAAACTGTAAGCAAATAAATAAATTGTTTTTTAAGCCCCTGTGTTTCAGGGTATTTGTTCCACAACAACAGATGATGGATAATAGCATCAAGAAATTCCTTACAGAACGGCAGTTGTGAATGACCTCCTCTGTCTGTGAAGGTCACTCTTGCATGGACCCAGCATGAAAGAGCTGCACCCTCTCCGATCATAGCCCTTCCCTCCTTTGCCCCTGGGTATGTCCTTCCCTGCTTTCTATTCAAACCCCTGCCAACATTCACGGGTCATTTCATCCAGCCTCAGGCGGTACAGAGTTACCCAGTTTGAGGCTCTATGTTTAGGCAAAGGAGGGGTGGGGGGGGAAGGAGCTAGACAGAGTGATGCTCAGTAGTGAGAGGGAGAGTAATGACAATAGAATGTGAGCACTCCCCTGAGGAAGAGTAAGCTATGGTTCTCCCTGAAGGTGTCCTGTGCAACACCTCTAATTTCTGTTCTCACTTAGACTAACTGCTCTCCCAGCCTGAAGCACAAGCCTCATTCACATCCTTCCATTACCTTGTGGTGCTGGTGCTTTTGAATTCCCTGTTCCCTGTTCATTTACATTGCATCCATTTTCAAAGTGGGGGGAGCTAAGTTCTCTGGGAGGTAAATGTTTTAGTCTTTTGCATTTCCAATTAATACCTTTATTTTGTGATCACTTTCAATAAATAGCTTAACTGAGTATAGGATGCTGGATACAACATCATTTCATCTTAGAACTCTGAAGATCTATCTTGTTCCAGCATACTATGTTGCCAGTAAAAAGCCCAAAGTCAATTTCATTCTTATTCCTTAGATAGTCGCCTGGTTGTCACCATGGAAAATTGTAGGAATTCATCATCCCTGGGGTTCAGAAATGTCACCAGGGACGAGTGACCTGGAGGACTTCCATCAACACTCAGCATTCAGAAGGCTCCTTAAATGACAGTTGGAGTGAAAAGACAAGGAAAAAATGGAAATGCATATTACCAAGTGAGAGAAACCAATCTGGAAAAGCTATATACTGCATGATTCCAAAAGTGTAACATTCTGAAAAAGTCAAAACTATAGAGTCAATAAAAATATCAGTAGTTCCCAAAGGTTCACGAGAGGAAGGGCAAGTTGGTGGAGCACAGAGCAGTCAAACTGCCCTGTGTGATGTGATAACAGTGGATTAATGGTGGGAAATTTATACTTTTGTCAAATCCCATACAATACACAACACCAAGAGGGAACCCAATGTAAACTATGGATGTGGAAGGAGAAAGATGGGTCAGTTGGGTTCATGAATTGTAGAATGGTGTGGGTTGTTGACAGTGGGGAGACTGAACTTGTATCAGGGCAGGGAGTGCATGGGAATCTTCTGTACCTTCTACTCAATTTTGCTATTTACCGAAAACTGCTCTAAAATATAGTCTATTGAAAAAGGTAATGTCTGCTTACAATGTTCTTCAACTTTGGCATTGTCCTTTGTTACATTTTCTAAGTGTAGTATAAGTTTAGCAGCTGCCTACAATAGGAAATATATGATATTTCATCCATACATACACACAGACTAAAACAAGATGTAAATATAAATACCTCTGAACTCAACTCCCAAATTAGGAACAAGATATTTCTTATATCACTGAATATTCCCACAAGCTTCACCCTATAGCCTGTCTCTCCACATCTCATCTCAGAAGTACAAATCCTTCAAATCTTGTGTTTAACTTTTTTTTTTTTTTGCTTTCATTGGTTTTTACCATCCATGTGTGTTTCCTCAGACAATATATTATACAGTTTTGCATGTTTGGGTTCTTTAGAAAAATGAAATAATTTTGTGTGCCATCTTCTGTAAGCTGTTTTTCATATACAATTGTTTCTATCACATGTGCTTTCCATTTAACAAATATAGAACATATTATCTATTTTCTGTCAGTGGACATTTTGGATTGGGGTTCTTTACAGTTGTTTCTTTCTCTTCAAAGCGGTTCTCCTATAAACATCTTACACATGTTTCTGGCACACCTGTGTAGAAACTTCTCCAGAAACAGGACTGCAATTGCTAGGTCATAACATATGGATTCTTAACACATTGTGCCAAAGAAAGAGAATGCATTACTTAACAAACAGCCTCAAATCTCCCATATTTTCTATATTTCTTTTTTTTATAAATGTTCTATATTTGAGATGGTTGAGCAGGATCTCCTACCCTTATGTCTCAAATATAGAGCACACTTATAACTTGGTGCCTGTGACCACCCATTTCTGTCTTGAGGAGCTTACATGGTGTCAGACCACGTCTGCATCTTGAGCTTCCTGAGTCCTGTCCTTTAAGCTCTGCAGGAGCTGCTGGCTCATCTCCTGGGTCTTCCTCTGAATGGATTTCCCCAGGAGTGCTGGGTTCTCAGACACACCCACACCATTTTCAAGTCCAACTCTAACATCACACAAAGAGTACTGCTACTAAAAAATATTTTAGACTAGGATTTGTTCTGACTAAATTATATACCCCCCCAAATTCCTATGTTGAAGCCCTAACCCACATTGTAACTGTATTTGTAGGAGGTTGTTTAAGGAGATAGTGAAAGTTAACTGAGCTCTGATGGGTGGGAGCCTATCCAATAAAACTGGTGTCCTTAAAAGAAGAGAACCAGGGATACACACACACAGAAAAAGGTCATGTGAGGATACTGCAGGAAGGTGACCACTGGCAAGCCCACAAGAGAGGCCTCAGGAGAAGCAAAACCTACTGGCATCTTGATCTTAGGCTTGATCTTAGACTTTGCACTCTCTCTCTAAAATAAATAAATAAATCTATAAATAAACAAACAAACAAACAAACAAACTGTTCCCTGACATTACCCAACTTGCAAAGCTCAGGAGATCACTCACTTCTACCCACTGAGACCACAGTGAAGATGCTCCAACTCTTTCTTCCTCACCCCAGCTGTGACCTTACCTGGTGGCCATGCTCCTGGCCCCCACCAGATAAGGGCCCAAGTCCCAGCACTGTTCAGTTTGGCCCCCAGTACAGTCTGAAATTGTGTATATCTCCCCTGGGCTCCATGTTCTTCCCCGGATTCCTGCTTCATGTGGGAGAAGTCTAGCAGAGGCCTGCAGACCTCCACAATGTGGCCCAGTAGGGATTTCACCTGCAGAGGCACCAGCTGTGCTGGTGTCCAGGGGACAATTCCACTTGGTATGAGCCCTAGAGTGACCATCCCACATCTGTTCTTACCCATTTGTCTTGAGGAAGAGTCATGTGATAACAGGAGGCTCAGACCAGAGGGTCTGATTGTGACTTGTGAGGTGTGCAGTCAGGATATCAGGCCTCAGCCCACTGAGCATTGTGGCCAGTACTGACCAGAGGAGAAGGAGCTGAGCACTCAGTCTCAGCTACAAAGCTCTCTGCAAATGGCCAGCAGAGCAATTTGCCAAGCACATATGTGCTATCCATGTCCTTGGTCATTTACAGTAGTTGTACAATATTTGTACTCATGAACAAACAAAGGATTAAGGCATGAGGCGCTGTTTAATGTGTACCAGTTTTAGTGTATATAGATATGCATCCAAATACATTAATCTCAGGATCCAGCCATTCCTCTGTCTGCATAGGGAGGAGCTCTGCTCTGGGCATAAAAAGTGATTGATTTCCCTTTCCTCTGAACAGAGAGAATGTAAAAACATCCTTATAAATCATCCTTCCTCATTTAAGTGAGGTGACTTCCGAATAGCAATTCTGAGTCTGGACCTTGAGGTGTGCATCCTGGAACATCAGCCCCAGCCCCCTTGCTGTGAAGGACACTGCAGACCTCAGCCAACCAAGTGGAGCGCCAGCTCCAGAGTGATTCTCACACCCTGATAGGGAACAATTGAATTGTGGGGAGCCCCTGATGGGAGCTTTCTCTCACCCATTACAAAGAGCCACATGACTGCCAGGGTCCCCCAGCCTCAGAGGATTTTCCTACCTTATTTCTAAGAGCTATAATTGGCTGTCTGCATGTGCTCATCTGTATCCACAGCCAGTTACCAAGTTCATGTGTGAGCTTGCTTCTTTGCCTTGCAGTTCTTTCTACCTGGAATTTCAGTCTCTCTTGTCCTGTGCTTCCTTCCTGAATGATTTCTCAGTCTTTCTCCCATTAGAGCAGTGATTGTCTCTGTATGTCAGACAGAGAACGTTTCTCTGATGTCCCCAAAATATGGCAGAAGGGAGCCATTCAGGACCAAGTACACACAGAAGAGTAGATGCAACACCAATCTGAAAAGAACAAGGTATTTCTCTATTTTAAATCTTACTTTCTTGTGTAATACAATGATCACCTACACACCGAATGATCATCTCAAGAAATAGAACATCTCTAACAATGGCCCTGGGTAGCAATTTCATGAAGTACGTGTTTATTATTCCTTTCTCTTTTTTGTAGCCTTATCACTTACATATGCATGTCTATACAATATATTTTTAGTCTCCTTGAAGCTTTATTTAACAGGTATTCTACTGGTTTTAATATTTAATCTTAACATTATGTGGAAAGGTTAGTTGCTTGGAGAACCTGGGTGATGCAGTCAGTTGAGCGACAGACTCGGTTTCAGCTCAGGTCACGATCTTGAGGTCATGCGATGGAGCCCTGCAACAGGTTCCATGCGCAGGAAAGAGTCTATTTGACGCTTTCTTTCCCTCTTCTTCTACCACTTCCTCACTCTCTCTCAAATAAATAAGTAAATCTTTAAAAAAAAAAAAAAAAAGAAAAGATTCCCAGAGTCCACAAAGGAAAGGAGTTGGAGGATGGGGTGATCGGGTGATGGGTATTAAGGAAAGCACATGTTGGGATGAGCGCTAGGTGTTATAGTAACTAATAAATTGTTAACAGTACAACAAACATTTATGATGTACTATATGCTAGCCAACTGAACATAATTAAATTAATTAACTTAAATAAATAAATAAATAAATAAATAAATAAATAAATAAATAAACAAACAGAGTAATATGTGGGGTGCCTGGGTGGCTCAATCAGTTAAGCATCCAACTCTTGATCTCAGTCCAGGTCTTGATCATAAAGTAGGGGGCTCAAGCCTGGCATTGGACTTCACACTGAACATGGAACCTACTTAAAAATAAAACTTTTAAAATAAAAATGGGGGGAAAAGATTAATTTCTCTCTATATACCTGTGGTTCATTCCTGTCAGGCTGTGTATCTCAACTTATTTATCAGTTCTCTGCTAATGCCTATCCTTTCCTTTTTCACAGTTTTGAAGACTGCTGCTAGGAGTACATGTCCACATATCTCCTACATATTTGCAGAGAGTGTTAGGAGTGGAAATGTGGAATCCTGAGTGCATGAATGGGCAATTTTATAAGATTCAGCCATATAGTTTCTTCACAGTTATTGTATTGATTTTCATTCCCAGTAGCCATGTTTCAGAAATTCTATCAATCTATATTCTCACTAATACTCAATTTGTCTGAATAAAATTTTTAATTATAATTTTTAAATTTTAATTTTAAATTTTTTAAATTTTCCAATTGAATTAATATATGATGTCATAGTGCACAGATTGCATTTACTTCATTACTAGTAGTAATGAAGTAATGATCTGTAGTACTTTCTCTATTGGTTTTTGGTCCACACGTGCTTCTATTTCTGAGAAGGTTCTGTTCATATCTTTCGCCCACTTCCATGCTGGATTGTTTTACTTTCTCTTAGTGAATTCTGAAAGTTTGTGCAAAGAGTTTCTCTGGATTTGTGGAGATTTTTAACTTTATTTATTTATTTGTTTGTTTGTCTGTTTGCATTCATTTTCACGAAGAGAAGCTCTTCGCTTTAATGTAGTCAGAAGTATCATATTGAATGGGAGATGGGCAAAATGGCAGCGAAGTAAGAGACTCTGTTTCAGTGGGTCTCCTGAAGTGCCGGGAGCCAGTCCCCAGCAACAGTCAAGAGTCCAGAAGGTGGGGACAGCGTCGACAATTCCCAAGGAGGAGATGAGACTCGAAGTGTGGTGTGGGGATCTCCTGGTAACACTGTTCTCAGGGAGCTTTATTTATACTGCTTTACAAACATCATTTTTAGATCAGAGTGGCCCTATGATGAAATTCCCTAACCAAAGAGGGAAGATCAGAGTGACCTTTCAAGATGAAACCCAGTACCCAAGGGGGATGAATCATGGTACAGTACTTTATTTCTTATCAATGCAAGCAGCCCTGAATTAGAACATAGTGTTTGATGTAATTTTTGTTTATACACTCCAGTAGGGTACAAATCACTATCTCTAACTTATCATGAGTTAGTCAGTAAGAGGCAGCTTAAAAAGTGCAGCACGGTTGAAGTAGAGTTAGTGGTTACATATCATAAAATTGTGCAATGTGCCAGACAGTACATCTCTAAATGTGTCAGTTTGGTGAAACCTAACTACATTCCTTTATGATTATGCTCTATGGAAAAGGGCATTAGTAACAATCAGTAAAATTTTCTCTACCTACAAACTATGACTACCTTAGTAAAATCTTACATTAGAAGCATTTTAATTCTGTAATAGGATGTCTAAGATTGAGCTATATTTAACAAGGGCAAGCTAAAAACAAAAGCATGTTGCTATATGCTAGAGTTGGCCTCTATATATCAAGCATTCTGGAAAAAGAGTAGCAAACAGGGTGGAGATTCTGCTGCCCCACGCAAACTCCTCACACTTTGTGGGAGGGTCGGTGTTCCGTGCCTTGCAGAGGGAAACCACCTTAAGTGATCGTGCTGGTGGCTCACATCAGTTTCAATGGGTCTCCTGAAGTAAGTTAAATATCTACCAGAACACTCTGAACACTCATGAAATCGGACTGAGATGTAAGACTACACACTTCTGGATCTCTACAGGGGCAGAAGAGCATCATCAGGGGAGAGGTAAAGCAGAGTGGTAGTGCTCAGGCTGATTTTGGAGGATAAACAGAGGGGGAAGGACCTACCAGAAGTGACCTATTGGAAATTAATACCCCAATACGAAAGTGCCCTATGCTTGGGGACCAGCATCAACTTGGAGTCTGGTTAAAAGCATTCAAAAACAAAGGGTTCTAAGGGGCAGCTGGTGGAATCTGACCGCCACAGGCACAGATGTAAAATTGCAATCCTGGGTGGGCTGTAACTGGTGCCTGCCCATGCCTGAGTGAGCCCAGCGAGGACTCCCAGAGCCCATGGCTTTCCACTGCTAGCACCATAGCTGGTGCTGGGCACACAACCGCCTGTGCCAGAGGCACCTTGGCCCACAGCCTTCTGCATGACATGCAGGATCTCTGGATCGAGTGCACCTAGCCTGGGTGTGAGCTCCAGACAGCAGTCCTGGCAATGGCAGACTTACCCAAACCAATATCACTCCCAGTTTTTGTGGCACAGGGGATTAGAGACAAGCCGGGTCCCCAGACAACCATTGTGGCGGTGACTGGGGGTGTGCACCACCAGAGGTGACAGTGTGCAGGGAAGTTTGCAGAGGGGGAGTCTGTGTCCTGGACCATCCAGAGGGGAGCAGACCGAGACTTCTAACAGAACGTCTGCGTGTGGACAACTTACTTTGCTCTGACTCTATGAAAAGCAACAAAAAGCCACAAAATAACAAAAACATATGGAGAACAAAAGCCTGAAAAACTGGTTTCTATAGAGCACACTCCCTTGATAGGGGCAGGGTGACTCAGCCCAAGCAAGATTGACAGAAAAACAACATGGCAGGTCCCTCCCCCAGAAGGCAAGCCAAAAGAACAAGAGGACAACTACCACAGGGTCTCCATAAAACTGTAAAACCCTAACATCTGGGGGAAAAAAACAATGTATTAAGCTCCCAGTACTGTCCCTAAACCTATATATTTTATAGATACAGGTTTTCTTTTCATTATTTATTTATTTATTTATTTTCATTATTTTCAATTTTTTTAATTTTAAATTTGTTCTCATGATTCTTCTTTTATTTTTAACCTACTTATTATTACAAATTCATGTTTAATACATTCCATAATAATTTTTTAACTTGAACTTTTTTAATACATACACCTGTCTCTTTCTTTCTTTCTTTCCTTTTTTTTTTTTTCAAACATAAATACAGCTATAGCTTCAAGGTAATACTTTTTCCCTATTCAATACTACCCCTATATATCAAACAGTTTTAATTTCCCTATATCTCTGGAAAGTTGAGTCCTTTAACAAAGATAACAGGATACACCCAGGAAGAACAAAAATACCTTCCTTGCAAACATCAAGGATCTATAATCGCCTTCCCATCTTATTCTTCTGTCAGTGATTCTGTGTAATTGTTGTTGTCTTTATACTATATAAATCTAATTCTTGGGGGATGTTTGGGTTTGGTGTTGCTTTTTTTTCTCCTTTCTTTTATGCTTGATGGTCTTTTTGTTTATTCCTTTTTAGTTTTTGTGCCATATAAATACTATTTTGGGGGGCCCATTTTAGCTGGGTTTTTTCTTTCTTTTTTCTCTTTTTTTATCTCTTTTTTTTCTTCTTTCTTTATGATGGTACTTCTGTTGCTCTGAAACCTTCCAATGGGCAACTTGTCTGCATTGTGGTTGATATATTCAATTATACATCTCCTCAGTCACCCCTCACCAAAATGACTTACAGGAGAAACACCCAACAGAAGGACTATTCAGAGACTGCAACCTCTATCACAGAACTACTGAATATGGGCATAAACAATATGACAGAAATGGAATTCAGGGGAGCAATTATCCATGCAATGACTAAGTTGGAAAAGACCATTAGTGACAACATAAAATCCCTAAGGGCGGATTTGAGAGCTGATCTGGCAAAGGATTAAAATACTATCAATGAGATCCAATCTAATCTGAATACGCTAACATCTAATACTCTAACAGGGTAAGTGAAGCAGAATATTACATTAGAAGACAGATTGATTGAGGAGAAGCAGGAGAAGTCTTGGAACAAAAAGCTAAAATCCCATGAAAATAGAATTGGGGAAATAAATGGTGGCATGAAACACTCCAATATCAGAATTATTGGGATCCCTGAGGGGGAAGAGAGAGAGAGAGAGAAGACTAGAAGATATAGTTGAAAATATCCTGGATGAAAATTACCCTAATCTGGGGAATGAAACAAGTGTTCATGTCCTAGAGGCAGAGAAGGACACCCTTCAAGATCAATGAGGCTAGAAAAACCTCCAGGCTTATAACTGTGAAATTCATGAGTCATAAACTCAGAGAACACGTCTTAAGAGCAGCTATAGAGGAAGAGATCCCTTATGTACAGAGGGAGGACCATCAGAAGAACATCAGACGTGTTCACAGAAACCTGGCAAACCAGAAAAGACTGACAAGACATATTCAGGAAACTAAATGAAAAACCTATGCAGCCAATGATACTCTACCCAGCAATACTGACTTTCAAAATAGATGGAGAGATAAAGAGCTTCCAGGACCTGCAAGGTCTAAAAGATTATGTGACCATCAGGTCAGCACTACAAGAAATATTAAGGGGGATTCTATAAAAGAAGAAAGAACCCAAGAGTAACACAGAACAGAAATTAACACTGGCAATCAATAGAAACAAGGATTTCACAGGCAACATAATGTCAATAAAAATGTATCCTTCAGTAATCACTCTCAATGTGAATTGCCTAAATGCTCCCATAAACCAGCACAGGGTTGTGGACTGGACAAAATGATAGGACCCATCCATATGCTGTCTGCTAGAGACACATTTTGAACCTAAAGATACATTCAGACTGAAAGTGAAGGGATGGAGGACCATCTTTCATGCCAATAGACATCAAAAGAAAGCCAGTGTAGCAATTCTCATATCAGACAAATCAGAAGCTAATCTAAAAACTGTAGTCAGAGACACAGAAAGACACTACATCATTCTTAAAGGCCTATACACCAAGAAGTTCTAACAATTGTAAATATTTATGTCCCCAATATGGGAATAGCCAGCTATATAAGCTAACTGTTAACCAAAATAAAGAGTCATATCGATGCAAATACATTAATTGTAGGAGATCTTAACACACCACTCTCAGCAATGGACAGATCATCTAAACAGAAAAATCAACAAAGAAATAAGAGTTTTGAATGACACATTGGACCAGATAGATCTCATAGATATATTCAGAATATTCCACCCAAAAACAACAGAATACTCATTCTTCTCAGAAGCACATGGAACTTTCTCCAGAAGAGACCACGTACTAGGTCACAAATCAGGGCTCAACCAATACCAAAAGATGGAGATTATCCCCTGCATATTCTCTGACCACAATGCCTTGAAAATGGAACTCAACCACAAGAAAAAGTTCAGAAGGATTCAAACACGTGGAAACTAAAGCCTATCCTACTCAAGAATGTTTAGATCAACCAAGAAATCAAAGAAGAACTTAAACATTGCATGGAAACCAATGAGAATGAACATACATCGATCCAAAACGTATGGGATACAACCAAGGCATCCTAAAGCAGAACTAAATGACCATCCAAGCCTCACTCAAAAAAACTGAAAAATCCCAAATACACCAACTCCTGTTACACCTTAAAGAACTGGAAAATCAACAACAAATTAAGCCAACCCCACGCACAAGAAAGGAAATAATTAAGATTAGAGCAGAGGTCAATGAATTAGAAACTAAAGATACACTTGAACACATCAATGAAACTAGAATCTGGTTCTTTGAAGGATTTAATAAGATCGATAAACCATTGGCCAAATTCATCCAAAAGAAAGGCGAGAAGACCCAAATTAATAAAATTATGAATGAAAGGAGAGAGATCACGACTAACACCAAGGAAATAGAAGCAGTCATCAGAAATTACTATCAACAGTTATATGCCAATAAGTTAAACAATCTAGAAGATATGGATGCATTCCTAGAAACCTATAAACGTCCAAGACTGAAATGGAAAGAAATCGACAATCTGAATAGACCCATATCTACTAACGAGATTTGAAGCAGGGATCAAAAACCTCCCAAAAAAACAAGAGCCCAGGACGTGATGGATACCCTGGGGAATTCTACCAGACATTCAAAGAAGAAATAATATCTATTCTCCTGAAGCTGTTTCAAAAAATAGAAACAGAAGGAAAACTTCCAGACTCTTTCTATGAAACCAGCATCACTTTAATCTCCAAACCAGGCAAAGACCCCATCAAAAAGGAGAATTTCAGACCAATATCTCTGATGATCAATAAGGAGGCCAAGATTATCAACAAGATCCTAACTAATAGGATCCCACAGTACATTAAAAAGATTATCCACCACGACCAGGTGGGATTTATCCCTGGGATGGAAGGGTGGTTCAACATTCACAAATCAATCAACTGACGAAACAAATCAATAAGAGAGGAGAGAAGAACCACATGGTACTCTCAATTGATGCAGAAAAGGCATTTCACAAAGTATAGCATCCATTCCTGATTAAAACTCTTCAAAGTACAGGGATAGCGGGAACATTCCTCAACCTCATAAAATCTATTTACGAAAAACCCACAGCGAATATCATTCTCAATGGGGAAAAGCTGACAGCCTTCCCACTGAGATCAGGAACAAGACAAGGATGCCCACTCTCACCACTATTGTTCAACATAGTGTTAGAAGTCCTAGCAACAGCAATCAGACAACAAAAATAAATGAAAGGTATTCAAATTGGCAAAGAAGTCAAATTCTGTCTCTTCGCAGATACTTTATATGGAAAAACTAAAAGACTCTACCCCCAAATTACTAGAACTCATTCAACAATTCAAAATTGTGGCAGGATACAAAATCAATGTACAGAAATCAGTAGCAACATGGACTTGACTGGAAGAGATTATGCTGAGTGAAATAAGCCAAGTAGAGAAAGTCAAGTATCACATGGTTTCACTTACTTGCGGTGCATGAGGGGTAACCGTTCTTATACACAAACAATAAGAATATAGAAAGGGAAATCAGAAAATCAATTCCATTTACTATACCACCAAAAACCATAAGATACCTAGGAATAAACCTAAACAAAGGAGTTAAGGATCTGTACTCAAGTAAATACAGAACACTTATGAAAGGAATTGAAGAAGACACAAAGAGATGGAAGAGCATTCCATGCTCATGGATCAGAAGAATAAACATTGTTAAAATGTCTATACTGCCCAGAGCAATCTACACTTTCATTGCCATTCCGATCAAAATTCCAACATTTTTCAAAGTGCTGGAAAAAACAATCCTAAAATTTATATGGAACCAGAAAAGATCTCAAATTGCTACGGAAATGTTGAAAAAGAAAG
Organism: Spilogale gracilis; assembly: GCA_004023965.1. Lineage (NCBI taxonomy): Eukaryota > Metazoa > Chordata > Mammalia > Carnivora > Mephitidae > Spilogale > Spilogale gracilis. Next base: position 28,736 of record PITA01020274.1, read on the forward strand.
ACAAAGCTGGGGGCATCGTGTTGCTTGATTTCAAGATTTATTACAAAGCTATGATAATGGGGGTGCCTGGGTGGCTCAGTTGGTTGGGCGACTGCCTTCGGCTCGGGTCATGGTCCCGGAGACCTGGGATCGAGTCCCACATCGGGCTTCCTGCTTGGCAGGAAGCCTGCTTCTCCCTCTCACACTCCCCGGCTTGTGTTCCCTCTCTGGCTGTGTTTCTCTCTGTCAAATAAATAAATAAAATTTAAAAAAAACAAAGCTATGATAATGAAGACAGCATGGTACTGGCACAAAAAGAGACACATATAACAATGGAACACTGTAGAGAGTCCAGATATGGGCCCACAATCCTATGGTCAAATAATCTTTGACAAAGCAGGGAAAAAATATCCAGTGGAAGAAAGACAGTCTCTTCAATAAATGGTGCTGGGACAATTTAACAACTATGTATAGAAGAATGAAACTCCACCACTCTCTTACACTGCACACAAAGATAAACTCGAAATGGATGAAAGACCTCAACATGAGGCAGAAACAGGCAGTAACCTCTTTGACATCGGCCACAGCAACTTCTTTCAACACACATCTCCAAAGGCAAAGGAAACAAAAGTTAAAATGGACTTTTGGGACTTCATCAAAATAAAAAGCTTCTGCACAGCAAAGGAAACAGTCAACAAAACAAAGAGGCAACCCACGGAATGGGAGAAGATACTCGCAAATGACACTACAGACAAAGAGCTGATATCCAAGATCTATAAAGAACTGGCCACAATCACCAAACTGTGGAAAGAGCCAAGTTACTCTTAAACAGATAGATAGATAAAGAAGATATGGTACACATATACACTGGAATATTACACCTCCATCAAAAAGGATGAATACCCAACTTTTGTAGCAACATGGACTGGATTGGAGGAGATTATGCTGAGTAAAACGAGCCAAGCAGAGAATGTCAAGTATCAAATGGTCTCACTTACTTGGGAAGCATAAGGAGTAATATTGAGGACAGTAGGAGAAGGAAAGGAAATGGGAAGTGGGGTAAATCGGGGAAACAGATGAAACATGAGAGACATTGGACTCAGACAACATCTGAAGGTCTTGGAGGGGAGGGAGTAGGGGGATGGGTGAGCCTGGTGGTGGGTATTGAGGGCATGTATTACATGGAGCACTGGGTATGGGGCATTAACAATGAATCCTGGAACACTGAAAAAGTAAAATAAGTTATTATTAAGAAAAAAAAGTATCATATTGGTCAGTCTGTTCTATACAGTTGTCATCTTGGTATCTTTATACATATACCATCTCATATAAGAAATCTTTCTCTAAGTGTAGCTATATTACTTTCTACAGTTTCCACTTGAAATTTAGGTCTTAAATCTATCTGGAGTTGATTATCATAAGTATCATAAGTAGAGATTCAGCCACCTCTGTCTATATGGAGAACCAGTTTGTTGGCTCAGTTTACTAGATAGTGCCTTCTATACCCACTGACATCCCATACACTTCTCCCAGGCCACAGAACTCCACACATGTCTGAATCCTACACAGGGCCTTGTGTCTTTCTGTGAGTCAGCTGTTCTATGCCTATGCCCACATCAACTGTCTTGGGTACTATCGCATTAAAATAAAAGTTATCTAATACAGTAGATCTCTTTATTTTCTTCTTCTAAAGAAATTTTGGTATTTTCTCTAGATAGTCCATATAAATTTTAGAATCCAGGCTGTTCCTCCTTACCTTATAATGCTCCATTTAAATTTTAGAATTCATATAATTTTAGAATCCCACCTTACTGTTTGGTTAAATTTCCCCAAAGCCCCTCCTAGTAGTTTAAGTTGTTCATGAGACGTGACCCCATGACCTGCCAGGGTTATCCATGCCCAAGTGTCACAACATGGCAGTTAGCAACATGGCTCCTAAAAATGAAAGAAACAGAAAGACAGAAGAAAGTTATAGTCTCTCCACTTTCTGATGGAAAATGCTTCCCTCATTCACTGGAAGGCTTGAAAACTTGCTCACAGCCTTCCTCCCTGTTGACAAGGCTCCCGTGGGAATCTTGGTTAGATGTCCTCATAGGCATTATCAGAGACATGCCTTGCATGGCCCCAGTGTCTCTCTGCCCTCCCCTCACTCCCTGAGCCTCCTAAAGTTAAAACACTTTTTTGTTTCTTTTCCTGAAACCACTTGTTCTGTGCAGAAATGATGGTTTCACTTTCGTGTCATGTAAATATGGGCCTGCAACTATCACTCAAGTCTTCCTAAGGGGGGCTCAAGTCAGAAGCTGTTATCCTTCCTACTGTCTTCACACTTTACCCAGGCAGGACAGAGGCTCTCCAGCCCCTTGCTCAGTACAGTGACCTCAGAATTGCATGGGGCCTGCATTTCCCAGATGAGGCAGTTCTGCAGTGTATTCTGGGTCAGGGGCTCCAGTAGACACTTCATTAGACATAGAATTTTCTGTTGTTTTAGTGGAAACATCAGTGGTCTCTGACATCAGAAACCTCTTTTTTCTCTAGAGTCGGTAGGTGAACAAACTGCACCTGCTGGCTGGTCCTTGTAGGGCTGAGAGGCAGTGCTGGCTGGTGGAAAAACTGTGGTTTTGTGCAGTGAACCATACCCTCCTGGGTGGTTCACAGAGTGTGCGACAGCAGAGAACCTGCTCAAGGCAGGGGAACAGGCCCTTAGTGACCCCTAGAAAGACTTCCAGGTACATATCTCTCAATGTCCCAGACTCAGGTAGTTCATCTGAAGACAGAAATGGTTGTAGAATGCCTTTGTAGAGATATTAAGAAGTTGAAATGAGAAATGTATGTCTACACACGCAAAGGAAATTTTATTAACATAAATTTCTCACATTTCCTCCTACTAAGCTTCTTCTATTCCCATCACCGAACACACTTTCCCAGGCTGGATGACAAGTCTTGAGGATCCTACCAAGAGCCCTTCCCTTGTTACTGGTATCCTGATTCTTACTGAAGAGAATAATGTTTAACAGAAGCACACACACACAACCTCAGGTTCAGTATAGGTCTGAATAGTAGGGCTAGGAATTCACGTGTTAAAATTCATTTAGGGCATGGAGTTTGGATGTCCACATCCCTCATCATTGAGGCTCTGTCCTTCGAGTTTTTTCCTTTGCTCACTTGTTTCTTGGACTTCCATGATACTCCCCTCCTCCTGATTAGTGATGCACTAGCTCAACATGCAATTGGTCATCCTTCGGGGAATGTTGCAGAGACAGCAGCCCGCATTGAAGCACCTGAACAGCTTGGGTGGGTACACCCTTCAGGAACATGACAAAAGGGACCCTAGGGGATGTGGACATAAACATTGAAAGTGTCTGCAATGAGTCAGTCTCTGGAGGGTAAGTATGTAAATAGAAGTAAGTGAATTTCTCTGCTGTGACAACTATAAGAGAAACACTCCCCCCTCCTCAAAAGAGAAGTCTCATCTAATGCTCATCAAAACTTCAGTTCATCCCTTCTGTACATGGGGAGTCTTAAAAGGTAGCAATTTGTATATATTCCCTGTTCACTTCCATTCAAACACCTCCTCTTCATGTATCCATTTCACAACTGTTTATTTTTTTTTTAAGATTGTATTTATTTATTTGACAGAGAGAAACACAGCTGGAGAGGGAACACAAGCAAAGGGAGGGAGAGAGGGAGAAGCAGGCTTCTGGCTGAGCCAAGAGCCCAATGTGGGGCTTGATCCTGGGTCTCCAGGATCATGAACTGAGCCGAAGGCAGTTGCCCAACCAACTGAACCAGCCAGGCGCCCTCACAACTGTTTATTGATCATATCATTATACACTTTTCTAGTCACAAAAGAAAAAGTAGGAAACAAAACAGAAATGCCTGCCATCATGGGTGGGGGAGACATGAGACCAGAGAGGATGTATCAAATGAGTAGATGTACAAATGAGTAGATTAAGAGAGAAAATATACAATCTCTCAGGTGATATCAAATGTGTGGTGGTGTAGAGGACTAGTAGGAGCAGGCTGCAGATTAATTAGAGTGGTCAGGAAAGCACCTTTGAGAAGGTAAAATCTGAAAGGGGCCAGACAGTGAGGAATGAGGCTCTCTGGGGCCATAAATTCAAGGAAACAGGTGAGAACAAGTCTGGCCTATTGGAGGAACAACAGGAAGGTGACTGAGACAAAACAACATGAGGGGAAGAGGCAGGGCCTAGAGGGAGTGAAGACAGAACACAGGGAGAGCCTTCAAGGAGTATGTTTTTTTCCCAGTGAGGCCAAAACTACTAGCAGGTTGTGGAGAGAAAGGAGTCTTGTAAAAAAAAAAAAAAAAAAAAAGTCACTGGTTGCTCTTTCTGATTAGACTGCCTGAGGAAAGGTCAGGACAGAGGTGGGTAGGGGAGGAAAACTTTTTATCTACTCTCCAAGATTCCATAGCTGGGTCAATGAAATAAACCCACAATTGGAATATTAACAGGACAGAAAGTATACAAATCTATTCATTTTTACTGTATTATATTATAGGGGCACACATGGGGAAAAAAATGAGTATCCAAACAGCTCTACCATCTTAATAGCAGAAGGGAAGGGAAATGTAGTCCACTTAGTAGAGAAGAAACGGTTTTCAGGAAAGATGAATGGGGCCTTTGAAGAATACATGGAAGGTATGATAGTTTATGACCAACTTTGTCTACACGTCAAAGTATGGACTTCTATTCTCCTCTCCTGTAATGAATCATTCTTCCATTACTGATAAAATCCCAGGCAGGGTATTTATTACAGTTGAATTTCTTTTGAAAGATCTGTCTTTACACAAATAAAGGGAGTTCAGAGAAAGCTTCTTCCTGAATTTGCTATTTTTTTCAAGTGCCTTCAACTCAAAATAATCACTATGCCAAAGCAGTCTATTTAGCAGCAGCGTGTCCTGATCTCGTTCATGGCTCACCCCTGGGATGCTATCTACAATTATTCCAGGTAGAGATCATGGTGTTTGGACCAGGGTGATAGTCGTGAGAATAAAAGAAGTCAGTCGATTCTCAATAGACTTGGAAGGTCAAGCTGCAAGATTGCGGATGTGGAACATGAAAGAACAAAGATTGTGTGGATGGCCTCAAGTACAAATGGGGGGTGACACTGCAATTAACTGGAAAGGAGAAAAGGGTAGAGGTTCAGGTTTGGTTTGGGCATGTTCAGTCACTCCAGGTCATCCCAGACATACAAGGGGAAGATGTCACATAAACGTTAAGATATTTGGGTCTGGACTCAGGGGAAAGACCTGGGAGAAAAATTTAAGAGTTGGCAGTTTATAATTGGTATTGGACAACATAAAACAAGATAAGATAATCAAGGAAGTAGATAGGTTTTAAAAATAATTCAACCAAGGAAATTTGAAGATCTCATTGGCTTTATTAAATGATTCATGAATCAAGTAACATCTCATCTAGTTCATATGTAGGCTCTCTGCTGAGTTACAGAAAAGAAAATATTTTTAAAGACAGAGAGAGGGCTTAGAAAAGAAAGGAATCTATTGGCAAGGAATGCATTGTTTAATCAAGATTGCCCTCCTAAGGGAGAAAGGTCTAGGGGGGGGGGCACACTACTGGCCAGGAAATTCTAATTAGGCTAAAGTTTACATTCCTGAAGGGTTTGAAACTACAGTTAGGTTAGGTATTAAATCTTCCTTTACCAACATGGGACCTTAACTTAAGTGACTCCATTATGGGCCTGTGGATTTTCTTTTAAACAGATGTATGTAAAACAGGAGTGAGCCTGTGAACACCTCAAATTTTAGGTTGATGGAGGGAGGTGGGTGGGGGGTGGGCTAGATGGACACTGGGTGCTGTGTGTAAATAATGAATCACTAAATTCTACTCCTGAAACCAATATTACACTATATGTTAACTAACTGAAATTTAAATGAATATTTAAAAAGAAAAAAATAAAGTAATAGACATCAGAATGTTACTCTTCTCTTTCTCACTTTTGGCTGAGGCATGGCAACAATTGCTGCCCCATTTCAAGGCAAACTACCACACAGCTTTCACTTGTATAGAAGGTAAAAGATGGTAGGTGTGAGGGCATTCCTAGAAAGAATTCCCTTGGAATTTCCTGAGCTTTAGGAGTGTCTTTTGTATGCTAACTAGATGACAGGTTGAGAGCTTTTAGGAGAGGGGCTGATGGCCAGAAAGACCAAGCCAAGATTAGGGAGTTAGAGCTTTCAGCTTCCTCCTTCCTTCCCTCCCCCAACCTCCAGGGAGGTGAGGGGAACTAGAGACTGCATTCAATCACCAATTGCCAGTGATTTCATCAGTTGTGTCTATGTAATAAAACTTCCATGAAAACCCCTAACAGGTTCAGTTCTTCACTTACTCAGTATTGGTTGGGGCATCACTCTATGTTGATGTCCCTAGATCTACTTTATTCCTTCTGACACAGTGGTTGGTCAAACATATATCTTACTATTTATAAACTATAAAATTATAATTTTATCAAGTAAAATTATAATTCAAGTGCATTAATTATAAAAGACATGGCATCACCCATAGTACAGGCAGAACTACTGTAAAAGAAGACCCAAACACAGAGAATGAACATCAGGGCAACCTCTCTTTCTCTCTTAGGACAGTCCAGAGGCACACACACCTGTGTGTGCAGCTGTGTGCTGAGCACCTCTCCAGTCAGGCAGAGTTCAAGCCCTGCCTATCT
>PITA01020275.1:0-35329 GCA_004023965.1 Spilogale gracilis
TTTGTCAGTAGGATTTTGAAGGTAGAACCAAGAGACAATTCACATGTTTATAAAACCAGGTATTCAAGGGATCTGTAATGTTAGAAAAACTGCATCTAAAAGCATTAGTTTAGAAGACTACTAAATATTGGGGGCAGGCTTTTATATGCTTGTGTTAGCATCTCTGTCTTTGATCCTTGCACTGGGAAATGTAAGTTAATTGCTTGTACTAGGAAATCTTACATCATGATTTAATTTGCAGTCATTTTTTATTTTCTAACTTGGTTTTCAGTGCAATCGACTGTTGAAGTGGTGTCCTGCCCCAGATTGCCACCATGTTGTGAAAGTCCAATATCCTGATGCTAAACCTGTTCGCTGCAAATGTGGGCGCCAGTTTTGGTAAGTAAGTGATTTCCCAAATTGAAATAGTACACATAGCTTTTCTTTTTATTCTTGGTAGAAAATATTAGAAAAAAAAATTTTTTTTTTTTTTACTTCTAGTAGGGAGGTAGGTGATAATGATTTAAAGTAGTGTATAATTTCTTTTATATAAGAATTAGATTAGGGGCACCTGGGTGGCTCAGTTGGTTAAGCAACTGCCTTTGGCTCAGGTCATGAACCTGGAGACCCGGGATTGAGCCCCACATCGGACTCCCTGCTTGGCTGGAAGCCTGCTTCTCCCTCTCTCACTCTCCCTGCTTGTGTTCCCCCTCTGGCTGTGTTTCTCTCTGTCAAATAAATAAAATCTTTAAAAAAAAAAAGGAGAGAGATTAAAAGGTCACATCTTAAATAATTTTTTCTCTTTCCTTCTTACTCTTTTTTCCTAAGGGAAGAAAATGCGGCTATAATCAAACTTTCTTGTGTGCTCCACTAGAATTAATATGGGAGCAAACTTAGAAATCTGGGATAAGAACTTAGTTCTCATTTCTGTTGGACTACTTATTTTGTCAGATTATGTTTGGTTCCTTTATGGTTCTTGGTGTTTTCAGGTTATCTCTTAGGAAATAAAATGCACAGGATTATCTTTTCTTTGCTTTGACAAGCTTAATCTTACTCGTGGAAAGAAAACGTGCAGATAAATTTGGAAAGATAAAACATGATTAATTAGGTATGCTTTTTAACCAGCACTTTCCCTTTGGCTCCTCTGGCCCCAGCTTTTCTGGTTACTTCCGTTCTTGGAGATTATAACATGGTCTTAAGCCTTTGAGTTCTGAATTGACTTCATAGAGAATTTCCAATACCACATAATCTTTTTTCTTTTTTTTTTTTTTAAGATTTTATTTACTTATTTGACAGCGACATAGTGAGAGAGGGAACACAGGCAGGGAGAGTGGGAGAGGGAGAAGCAGCTTCCCACTCACCAGGGAGCCGATGTGGGGCTTGATTTCAGGATGCTGGGATCGTCACCTGAGCCGAAGGCAGATGCTTAATGACTGAGCCACCCAGGCGCCCCTCCAATACCACATATTCTTATTAGAGACTTAAGGTGATTTTTCCATTTTCCTTGTGGATCTTTTAGGAATAAGAAAACAATTAAACCCAGTAGCTCTAAGAGCTAGCAAATAGACATTATAATGGTGTTCCATACCATTTTTTTTCCTATTTTGGTAAAGATTAAATACACATTAATATTTTAAAGTTTACCCTATAAGACAAAAGGTGCAGTCTGATTATATACCTACTTTAAAACATATTTTTAGGGGTGCCTCGATGGCTTAGTCATTAAGCATCTGCCTTTGGCTCATGTCATGATCCCGGAGTCGTGGGATCAAGCCCTGCATCGGGCTCCCTGCTCGGCAGGGAGCCTGCTTCTCCCTCTCCCACTCCCCCTGCTTGTGTTCCCTCTCTCACTGTGTCTGTCAAATACATAAATAAAATCTTAAAAATAAGTAAAATAAAACTATTTTTAGTCAATACCAGAATACAGAGAATAACAGCAGTGAATACTTAATGTACCTATTACCCCAACCTACACAAAGTAAGTATTCTGTTTTTGTTAAGAAATAAAACATGACAGATTCATTTGAAGCTTCTTTTGTTCCCTTTTCCCTCCAATTCCTCATCTTCTTTTCCAGATGTAACCATTATCTTTGACTTATTTAAAGTGATAGCAGTTTGTTTCTCTCATTTGCAGAAGGTTTTTGGCATTCCTGAATTACTTGATTAGCCAGTCAATCTTCAACAATTATTTTTTCATAAGCGTTTTGTATTTATTCTTAATTTATACTTTCTTAAATGTATATACCATGTCCCTCGAAAGGAAGTAACAACTAGTATATTCTTAGAAAATATTTAGTCATGCTCTTTTGTTGTATACCTTGCTAGGTACAGTTTATCTCTTCGGGGTTGCAGTTCATTTGTTTGGATCATGCAAAGATGTGACCTGTTCACTTCCTGATCATTGCTCACTGCAATAAATTATGTAATCGCTCTTCAAAGTCAGACTTCGTCACTCTTCATTTGGGGTGTTAAGAGATTTAATATATGCTAATAAAGCACTGGTTGAAATTTAAGTTCAAATTAGTAAAAATTGGTTTGAATTAAAGAATGTTTATGGCACAGAACTATACATACATAAAACGATCAGAAAAATACAGGTGGAATTCCACTGAAAATTTTGTCTTAAACGTTTGTCTTAAACATATTTAGAGTTCTTTTTTATATAATTGTCATAAGAGCATGTCTTCATGCCTATAATTTCTTCATTTCACACAGACACCACAATACACCCTGTCCTAACACTAAATTCTGAATCATATGTGGAATAATACAAATTTGGCCCATGGCCTTGTATTTGCCAGCCCCTAGAAACTGATGAAACCACTGAGAAACTATAAAATGTGAAACGGTTTGTTTATTTACTTACAGTAGGACTTAATTCTTTTAACTCTTGTGTTACTTAACAGTTTTAACTGTGGAGAAAATTGGCACGATCCTGTTAAATGTAAGGTGAGTTTGGCATTTTTCCTCTTTAAATAATGTAATAGGACACTTTGGAGACTTGATGACTGAAAACAAGGGCTCATGACTGAAAACGAGGGCTCGCAATTTTGTTATCCATTTGTAGATAGAAGATTGTGTTTTTCCTTCCTGTTTCAGATGATCATCACAAGTATTCATGAAGGAATTCCTTAGGACTAAGTCTGCTCCTGATGATTATCAGGATAACAGGGGTTAGGGCACCTCCTTGGGTAGGTTTTGTAATTAGCTAAGGAGAATGACACATCTTGGAGCCGGGGTTCTCATCGATCTCTAGGCTTCCCAATTGGCTTCAGCCAGAGAAAGTCTTCCTTTGGTTGATTTTATATATACTGGATATGAGAACTACAGGATTCCCTTGGTTTAAAAGAAAGTAAACCCAGTGATAATCTTGTCCTTTGCCTTTCACATTTGTACTTCACTGCATTTTAAAAAGTTGAAGTAATTTGCTGTCCTTTTGCTGTCCTTCTGTTAAGTCTTCTGTTGTGCCCTAACAATTGTTGTTTTCAAACAGTGGTTAAAGAAGTGGATTAAAAAGTGTGATGATGATAGTGAAACTTCTAATTGGATTGCGGCCAACACAAAGGTTGGTGTTTTTCTTCACTAAGCTCTTGGTAGTGAAACTGTTACAAGAATAGGTGCATTAGCAAAATAAGTAAGTTTACCTAGTTAAGGACTTTGTTTTACCTTTTCTTCAGTTAAGATTTGGGCGTTTGGGGGTTGTTTTGGAGGCTTGGGGTTTTCTTGGGTTTGGTTGTTTTTTTGTTTTTTTTCCCTAGAATGCCGGGTTTTTTAGTTTTCAAGTTTATTTTATTGAGAACTACTGCAACATGCACAGTACTGTTCTTTAGAAGTTTTTATTAGGAAAATGTTGGTTTCCTATAGAAGAAAAAGCTGACAGTTTTTCTACCCAGGGGTTTGATAGTGTGTTTCATATTGTTCTTACCTGCCCTTAGTGTACAGATATAGAGTTTATTCCACCTAGCTTGGTTTTATTAGGCAAATTTACATTTCTGCCTTTAAAAATCTCCAGGGTTTGGGGTGGCTGGCTGGCTCAGTGGGAAAGCACATGACTCTTGATCTCTGGGTTTGAGTTTGAGTCTCACATTGGTGTAACTGTTTCCTTCCTTCCTTCTTTCTTTCCTTTGCTTCGCTTTCCTTTTCCCCTCCCCTCCTCTTTTCTCTCCTCTTTTCTCCCAGTGTGGAGCCTGATCTCAGAACCCCGAGGTCAAGAGTTACACACTCTGCTCACGGAGCCAGCCAGGGACCCCTCCTTTAAGCAGTCTGTCATTAGAGCAGTATCAAGAGTAACTGAGTAACTGTTTTTATTATGTAACTGCACTGGATTTAACATGTTTGACATCTTTAACATACTAAATTTCTAAAATACGATTTAAGAAACTTGACTCCTAAGAACTATTAAGTTTTGGAGGTAATATAGATATCCCTTGTTCTTTTATTTTTATTTTTGAAACACCTTATTGCTCATGATACTGGTTTTAAGATTCACTTTATGACAGTGGACCATTTCTTTAACCCTAGACAGATATTTTGTTCTGCAAATAGATGTCGTCTTGAGTGCCCTTCTTTTCTATCGCAAAGTAATAAGCATATGTTTGAATCCCAACTATGTACCCAGCAATTTCTTAGTAAAAAATTGTATAGTTAACAATCTTTATTTAATTCAGTCTTATATCCTGTCTATATTGGAAGTAACTAAGGTGGTGAATGGTAGTGTTACTCACGGACTATTCGTTTTTAGTATTGCCTTTCACGTGTGAAGATGATGCTTCAAGAATAAATACCGAGTTGTTTGACTGCATTAGAGCTTTCAATCACCCAGTCACAGGGCAGTGTTAATAAGGAGTATTTAAACGATGGAGGTCAAGACACACAATTTTGTACCATCAGTACCCTGTTGTACCCAAAAAGATTAAAACGTGAATATATTTGTGTCTCACAGAAAGCCTTAATAGTGAAATAATATTATCACCTAAAACAAATGCCTACACCTCTGAGGAATGTATGGTTGAAATTAGTGTTTTTGTGCTCTCTGAAATTATCATGGCCCCCAACTGCTCTGAAATACACTCGCTCAAATAAATAAATAAATCTTTAAAATAAAAAAATAGGGAATACAGGCTTGAATATGTTTGACTTTGTTTAGAAAGTAGATTATTAAGGAAGAATGGCAGTTAGTAATAAGGTTATCTGCTTGGTAGTTTTGAAAAAAAGTGAAGATTTTTTCTCTTGAGAGGTTTCAGAAACTTTCATTATTACTTGCTCCTTAAACAGATTTGCAGATAATCAGTGGTATCCTAACGTATTGAGAGCTTAATAATATTTGGTTAATTATAACACAGAAGTACAGAATGAAACAGATATTTTAGACTTGGAACTTGCTTCTTTGGGAAAGTGTAAGGTATCTTATGATTGCAAAGATTTGATTAGAAATGGCCCTATTTACCTATTTAAAATGACTATATTTTATGGGCCAGGGTAGTCCGTTTCACAAAGGCAGAATTGTGTAAGTAATATTATGGGTGATACTCCCTCCTTGTGGGAGTTAGGCATCAAACAAATGCAGCAGAAATGTCTTATTTATAGTTTTATTAAAATGAATAAGTTGATTTTCTAGATTTTTTCCAAAAGAAAAAAAACAAAACCATAGACCTGTTGTAGGGTAATAACTTTGGCTCATTAGTGACCAAGAATATGACACAGGCTTGGAAAAAACCATGATCATTGTAGCACAGTTGGAAATGGACCACAGTGAGAAAGATGTAAAACAAGGGTATTTGAGGGTGCCTGGCTGGCCCAGTTAATAGAGCATGTGACTCTTGATCTTGGAGTTGTAAGTTCAAGACCCACTTAAAAATTAGAACAACCAAAACCAAAAATAAATAAAACAAGTTTTATTGTATTTGACAGAAATTCAGTAGCCACAGAAAAATTCTACCAGTCCTACTTGCCTGATTCTTAAGGCCAAATTGCTTGGGCTTAAATCCTGACTCCACCATTTGCTACCTGTGTGACCTCAGATTAGTGTTATTATTATTTTTCTCTCCCCTGGTTTATTCATCTGACAAATGAAAATAGGATCACTGTAAGGATTATGAGTTAAGGCATATAAAACACTGAGAACAGTGTGGGATATACAGGAAGTGCTCAATAATTATTTCTAGATGACATTAGATGAATAGATAATTATATTTACATGAACAAAATATTTTACCTCCTGTAAAACTATTATAACAACATGTATAGTTAAAGGTACTTTATGTTTTTGTCCCCAACCCTGCTAAAACAGATCTTTTAATTGTTGTAGATCTTAATAGCCAGTAATAATGATTAATAGCTCATTTCTAGTAGTACTTACCGTATTCCATGCTGTTTGGAGGACAAGTATTAATGACAATAAATGTATTTAATAATAATCCAATCTAGAACTGGCTTCTCTTCTGTGGCAGTAATATAACCTAGTGTAGCATTGACACCAACTTTATAGTTTCTCTTCATAGGAATGTCCCAAATGCCATGTCACAATTGAGAAGGACGGTGGTTGCAATCACATGGTCTGTCGTAACCAGAACTGTAAAGCAGAGTTTTGCTGGGTGTGTCTTGGCCCTTGGGAACCACATGGATCTGCCTGGTACGTTGTGGGAATGGAGGGGGAGAAAGTGTTCCACATAAGTCTGTAATACATGCTGTGTTAGACTTCTGCCTCATGGAAATCACCATCAAACTTGGGAGCTAGATAAATGAATATAGTGTGTGATCATTGTTAAAAGTATATGAAAGATGTCCAAGAGGGATAAATTCGGCATATTTCATAGAGCAGGTAACATTTGAGAAGACTTTTAAGGGGGATTAAGAGTTCGTTAGTTGAAAATGATAGGAAAAATGTTTAGGGCGAAAGGTAGAATGATGGGAAAGTCCATGGCTTATTGAGAGGAGAGTTGCATTGTGTGATCTGTCATCTAGGCAGTAGTTGAAAACTAAGAGATTATTGGCAAGACCCAGCCTGCAGTCGTCTTCTGTTTACCCTTGTATGCTGTTAGACAAAAATGTGTCCCAGACTTTAAAAATTGGAAAATTGCCCAGTGCAATCCAGATTTTTAGGCTTTCTTTGAAACATGGGAACAAGCCTGCATTCCTGCGTGGCAACATTTGTCTGACATTGATTACTAGCCCCTTACATGAGGCCTTTACTTTCTAGTTGGATATGTTTTCCCAAGACTGAATCTTCAAGGCATTTGCATCTATTATGATAGCACTATATTTAGAAGATGGCATCATTTTTAGTAGATATAATATATCTGTGTTCTATGCATATTTCTTAGCAGTTGGGGGAAAATACAAGTTAGACGCATGATGCCTTGAGTGAGAAGAAAGGAAGCTAGCCCATCTCCTGGTAAACATGGAAGTATTTCTGAGTGTTATAATACACAAACGGCCCATTTCCCTAATTTGTATTACTTACACGCATTGGCATTTTAGTTTGTGGCCCCTCCTACGTTGTGGGGCATAGGAAAAGAGAAAGTAGGCTGGCACCTAAAGTAGTTTAGACATTATCAGAAGGATTTTAAGTGGAGAGTAACCTGATTAGATCTGTAATTTAGATGAGATGGCTGTATATTACGTGCTTTACATACATTACCTCAGCATTGTGGCTGCTTTGTAGAGTGAATGGGAGGGGAAAAAATTGCAGGGGCAGGACAGAAGGAGGATCTCACCTTAAGACAATGGCAAGTCTTTTCTTTTAGTTTCGTTGGAACTTCTATTAGTTTCATTAGAGGAATAATGAGAGGGATTACTTGCCTGAAATTAATTCTGAATTAGGTAAAACTGGTTGGTTATGTGGAGTAAAGAAATTGATTTTGCCACTGTCAAAGCTAAGGAGAAGGGTATCGGAGGTTGTTAGCCCGACAGATAGGTACTCTAAATTTTAAGAAGCAAACGGCAGGGATTAGAATATACCCAGAAACTAAATTCACTCTAGTATATTTAAACCAATAAGCCTAATGAATGGAGAAGAAGAGTTATTAAAAGATACAAATTCTTGTTAAAGATACATTTAATAAAAGAAAAAGATATTTATTTATTTATTTGTCAGAGAGAGAGAGAGAGCGCAGGCAGGGGAAGCGGCAAGCAAAGGCAGAAGCACCTTTTCTGTGAGCAAGGAGCTGGTTGGGGGACTCAATCCCGGGACCCTGAGATCATGACTTGAGCCAAACGCAGATGCTTGACCAGCTGAGCCATCCAGGCATCTCAGATATACTTTTTTTTGTTTGTAAGGAAGTCTCTGATCATAACTCAAATTCTAAAGAAGCCGTATGGAAAACTGAACAAAGGGGCGCCTGGGTGGCTCAGTTAAGTGTCTGCCTTCAGCTCAGGTCATGATCCCAGGGTCCTGGGATTGAGCTCCACGTCAAGCTCCCCGCTCAATGGGGAGCCTGCTTCTTCCTCTCCCACGTCCCCTGCTTGTGCCCTCTCCCTGTCAAATGAATAAATAAAACCTTTAAAAAGAAAAGGAAAGAAAACTGAACAAAACAAAACAAATGATGGGTACAAGAGAATGAAGAATGGCCCAGACCAGGGCTGTCAGAAATGTTTCTGTGTCTTGTCTTCACCCATTGCTATGCGTCCTTATTTAAATCTGAAAATGCCTCAGAATCCTTTAAATAGCATTCCAAGTAGCATTATCCATCATCTGAATTGAAAGTATAGATATAGATGAATTCTCCTTGCTTTCCTGGCCTTCAGTTCCTTAATCATTTTGGCTGCGTAAAGTCCAGAATGGCTTGCGGCTTATAAATATCTTAAAAATATCAAAAGGAAAGTTTTTAAGGGTATATTGGATAGGAAGAATAGGTATTAATAGGTGACCAGTAGAGGGCAAGGAGAGCCGATTTTTTGAGCTGAGTAATGTAATTTTGGTAAGAGGATTATAACCTAATCTGGGGGGAAGTTAATAAATCTGACTCGAGTGAATTGTGGTCTGGGTTACTTTAAAAACTGAAAGATGAGGGGTGCCTGGCGGCTCAGTCGATAAGTGTCCGCCTTCGGCTTGGGTCATGATCCCAGGGTGCTGGGGTCAAGCCCCACATCAGGCTCCCTGCTCAGTAGGAAGCCTGCTTCTCTCTCTGCCCCTACTTGTATTCCCTCTTTCTGTCTCTCTGTCAGATAAATAAAATCTTTAAAACAAACACAACACAACAAAAAACCCGAAAGATGAGGTTAGTAAGCCGTTGTTGGTTATTTTACTGAGTAGTTAAGTAAAGCAGAAAGCTACCAAAAACTGAAAGCAGACAAAATGGAATCCCAGATTTCCAAAATTTGTGATTGATTCCACAAACTACATATGAACCATGTAACTTTACTCTATGTCAGATCCCTGAATCAAATGGTATTATTAGGATGATGGATTAGGGAGGGAGTGTTTTATAGACCTCAGCAAGGTATTTTTCAGCGTGAGCTGAGAAGTTTGTGGCGTAGGCAGTGAATGCACACAGGGATATTTGGGATTAATTGAGTATCCATTAGAATCACAGGTATGGATTTGAGTTTTCCTCATGGAATACTTCCAAGGTTTGCCGGAAGGTTTTGTCCTTCTCTTTTTTATTCACGTACACTGTGTTTGCTCTTTCTGATCAGTTTTACTTTTTCTTGCACTAATTAGCGTATCTTCCATACATTTTGGGGTAACATCATAGAAGAATATTAAATATATAGACCTTTAAAGTCCTGGAAAACCTTACAAGCTGGAACAGTGAGTCCAGTTTAAAAAGATTTAAATTAAATTCAAAATTGTTCCTTTAGATCGAAAGGATGACTGTTAAAAAGATTCTGAAGACATGACTACACACGTGAGCAATATAGTCTGTAACAGTGGCGTGGCCCTCAAGTAGGGAGCCATGCATGTTTAATGCTTAACTCGGAAACCCTAGTGCTATAACCTTAAGTATGTTACTTATTTTCTCAAAATTTAATTCTTTGCTCAATGAGGACAAGGAGGATAATGATACACATTTCATAAGGTAGTTCAGGAAATTGAATGTGATAGTGCATTCAAAGGCTTTTAGTAGTAAATGGGTGATAATGTAGTAAGCACTCAAGTATCAGCTGCTCCCATGATGTAGACTCCCAGAAACGCAGACGCACAGTAAATCAGAACAAGGGACTTGCCAGTCGAGTTCATCTCCACGCTGAGCTGACTCCCAGGTATGTTTCCCCTGCTTCTCATTTTGTCGTTCAGTTTACGGACTTATAAACTATAATAGCATGTAAAGCATGTAGCATAGCACCTGCTACAGAATAGTCCATCCACTGTTGGTTCTCTTCAGTTTATAAAGATAAGAAGGTGAGTGACTAGAGAAATGGGAAATATTTGGCTCTTGGCCAAAACTGGAGAAATTGGAAATATAAGATCTCTTTCTTTAAAAACTGAGAAGATCAAACTGCAGGGGCACTTGGGTGGTTCAGTCAGCTAAGTGTCTGCCTTCCGCTCAGGTCCTGATGTCAGGGTTTCGGGAGGAAATCTGCTTCTCTTTCCTTCTACCTCTGCCCACCACTCGTTCTCTCTCTCTCAAATTTAATAAATAAAATCTTAAAAAAAAATCAGTTCAAACTGCAGTCAGGAATACAAGTGAGCTGATTGGAATGAGCTACATCAGGAGGTGGAGATTCCAACAACACTTTGAATTCCTTTCAGTCTTGTAATTCTGTGATAATGAATGGTAGAACCTTGGGCATTTTAAATTCCTCAGTTTACCTGTATAAAGAAGAATACGCCTTCTAGATAATCTCTGAATCCAAGCTAAAATTCTGTGATTTGTTCCTTTTTTGTTGACTTTTGGCCTTACAAAATCTTCCTACTTTACGTTAAGGTACAACTGTAACCGCTATAATGAGGACGACGCAAAGGCAGCAAGAGATGCACAGGAGGTAAGTGCGTTTATTTTCAGTTGGCAGGTGACCAAGAATGTGCTTGTGTTTCTTAGGGAGTAATTCAGCAGAAGTTCTCAATTCTGAAAGAGTTGTGGAAAGACACCCCAGTGGGTATCTGTGTACATTTAGCAAGGGAATCTTACCCACAATGTCTATCCCAGCACTCCTGCTTATAGGTTGGCTTTCTTTTCTTTTTTTAAAAAAACATTTTATTGATTTATTTGACAGAGAAAGAAATCACAAATAGGCAGAGAAAGAGGCTGGAAGCAGGCTCCCTGCTGAGCAGAGAGCCTGACATGGGGCTTGATCCCAGGACTCTGGGATCATGACCTGAACCGAAGGCAGAGGCTTACCCCTTTGAGCCAACCCAGGCGCCCCAGCTTGCTTTCTTTTAATTAATCTAGTCATGTGGTGTATTTCTGCGTTTTGGTAGTTTTGGTATCAAGATTTTCTCACCCCAGCAAGGAGTCTAGAGAACAGTATTAGTTTAATAGTTTTGCTGCTGTTTATGTGCATGCTTACTTTTTTTTTAAATTATTCATCAGCAAGTGTAAGGATTATAGATGAGCTGGTTTAAAATGAACTGCCTCAGGAAGGGAGAGTCCCTATTACTGGTTAGGGACATAACTCACTGTTGTAGAAGGATTCAAACACTTTGAGTTGCTTTCAGCCTGGTAATTCTATCTTTATTGTAGAATCCTGGGATTTAATTATTCCCTACATTCATGTATTCCATTTTGAAATTCCCTGGTTGTCCCAAAAATATTTTCAAATGGTTTTCCTTTTTTTTAAAAAAAGATTTATTTATTTATATATTTGACACAGAGAGAGAGAGATCGAGATCACAAGTAGGCAGAGAGGCAGAGAGGCAGGTAGAGAGAGAGGAGGAAGCAGGCTCCCTGCCGAGCAGAGGACCCACCTCGGGCCTTGACCCCAGGACCCTGAGATGATGACCTGAGCTGAAGGCAGAGGCTTTAACGCACTGAGCCACCCAGGCGCCCTCAAATGGTTTTCCTTAATGGGATGTCATTCAGAATATCTGTTGCTTATTTTTTTACTTTTTAAATGTTCCTTTAAAATTTATTTCTAATGAAAAACACCATAAGTATAAAAGAATATGCTGTGCTGTGGTGCTGTTCGGGGCGGTCTCGGCGGCCACACTGCTGTAAGTGAGAATTCTGTGTCTCACTTTTTTAAAAAGCTGGACAATAATATTTTGTATTTATAAATGATGGGTGGTGTTTCATAGATTCTCACAATATCTGTGATCCTTTTAAAGGGAAAAATACTCACAAATTCCACTGTTGCTTTAAATTATATTAATTATAATATTACTTTAATATTTCAACGTAAAACCAGCCATAAACTTTTATGCTCATATACAACTACACAGCCAAACCAAGAGAACTGCAAAACTTATGAAACTCAAGTTAAAATTAATCTGACAGGTAAATTGTTTGTTGAAATTAAATTACTATTGATAAACTGCTGGGTGGCCCAAGTTTTTTTAAATTGAATGTTACTGTGATACTGAGTGCCATGTGGCAACCCGTTTCCCCAGCAACTTTCTGGATGTCAGTTATTGTAAATCTTTATTCCTGTGTTGCGTCATGATTTGGTGTGATCAGAATTTATCATTGATGTCCTCTGTCTCACTTGTTTTCCTTATTAGCTTAGTGTGGTTAAAGTTAATGTTGCCTAATGCCAGGTTTAGCCATCTCACGAATGTGAGAACTGAAATAAAGCTTTGGTTCTTGGGGCGCCTGGGTGACTCAGAGGGTTTAGCCTCTGCCTTCGCTCAGGTTATGATCTCAGGGTCCTGGGATCAAGTCCCACGTCGGGCTCTCTGCTCAGCAGGGAGCCTGCTTCCTCCTCTCTCTCTGCCTATTTGTGATCTCTCTCTGTCGAATAAATAAAATCTTCACACACACAAAAAAACTTTGGTTCTTAATCATAAATTTATTGAGATGTTCCCAAAGTGTTTGTATTTTCTTTAGGTAGTCATCAGATTTTAAAATACTTTTAAATCCCACGGTCTGTTTAGACCAGATCATTTGGTTTCCTTACTCCACTCCCATTGAGTATGCATAGACTCCAATTTGCGATGCATCACACCATGTAGTTTTAACATAAAAGATCTATACTGAGAGCCATGCTTTTCCAACCACGCATTTGGACCTAACTCTACTTTTGTATTTTTTTATTTAGCTCAGTTTGTCATTGTGTTTCTTTCTGTTGTTTGTTTGTTTTAATCTTAGCCTTTCTCCCATTTGACTTTCTCCTTCTGTTTTAAGCAGTCACGATTGTCTTAAATCCTGTTGAAGAAACCATAAATTTCTCTAAAGTTTATTCTAATTCTGATCATAGTCATCCCATAGAGAATAGTCTACAAAGAAATACTCTTTTTTTTTTTTTTAAGATGCATTGTATTTTTCCTAATTGCTGTGGTATAGGCTTTTAGTTTTTAACTTCTGAATGAAGAATAATCTAGCTAGATCTGACCAGATATGGTATTCACCAGTAGAAAAAGTATACGAGTACCCTTGGTCTCGTTTGGGTGCTGGTAGACTCTTTCTGAGATCCACAGGGTGGGTGGATTATTGTGCATAGCTTCCTAGCCAGTTTCTAACATGTAGATTCTAGAGGCTACAACACATTATGTTTCTAGTTTGCGTCTTTTGGACTGAACTAGAATCTTCTGATCCTGTGAGTGTACAGAGAAAGATTTTATATGAGTGGCCTTATTTACTTAATTTATTTAGTGGGAGCTGTTCCTCTCAGAACGGAGCACACCATTGCATGCGTGGCCTCTTTGCTCACTTTCCCTACTCCTGTAATCTGGCATAGTATTCACTGGGAGTTGTAGCCTTAAAAAGTACTAGAAGATTGACTCACAGTCCAGAAAGAACTTAGATGGGTAGTTAAGTACTTCGGAAAGGT
Source organism: Spilogale gracilis (assembly GCA_004023965.1). Classification (NCBI taxonomy): domain Eukaryota; kingdom Metazoa; phylum Chordata; class Mammalia; order Carnivora; family Mephitidae; genus Spilogale; species Spilogale gracilis. The sequence goes on from PITA01020275.1 coordinate 13,849, forward strand.
GTACCTGTGTTGTAGAAAATTGTTGACATACTGTGCACGGTGCTGATTGTGGTGGACATTTGGGTTTTCTTCTTTTCTCGACTAGGAGAGTCAGTATACGTTTTCTGTAAAGGGCCAGTGGTAAATATTTTCAGCTTTACAGACTATGTGGTCTCTTTACAACTATTCAGCTCTGCCTCTGATCTTGTAATGCTAAATCAGCTGTAGACTCAGATGAGTAGGCGTGGTGGAGTTATGGACAGAAGCTGAACAAAGTTCCAAGTTCACTTTATTTACAAAACCAGACAACAGCTGGATTTGGCTCACAGGCTAAAGTTTGCTCATCTCTGTTCTAAGCTCTAAGCAGTCAGGTTTGTTGTTTTGGGGTTTTTTCCAAAGTATTTTCAGGTCATTACTCAGTGCATTTCTCAATCCAGATTCTGGCATTTGATTTAAAAGTTGGTCTTACTTGCATTGGTAGAATAGGTTCATGTTGAATTTTAGAGGTATTTTAGTGAGAAGCTAGTTTAGAATTATCGAGTCATTAAATCAATTACTAAATCAAGTCAAGTATACCAATGTCATATACCTTAATATGGTAGTTTAGTTTTTCCATTAATCTTGGAAATTTGACAGGCTTGAAAATATTAGTGCTATGGAGGAGATAAAATGCCAACCAAGCAGAGTATTTTCTACATACTAGATTTTAGACATAATTGGCATTAATTTTCAATTAACAACATTAATAGTGCAATTTTCCAGTGTATAAGCATTGATTTGATACCTCTGTGATTCCTGAGTAGTAATAATAGATTTTTTTAAAAAGATTTTATTTACTTATTTGACACAGAGAAAGAGATCACAAAGAGGCAGAGAGGCAGGCAGCCAGAGAGAGCAGAGGAAGCAGGCTCCCTGCCGGGCAGAGAGACTGATGCAGGCCTTGATCCCAGGACCCTGAGATCATGACCTGAGCCTAAAGCAGAGGCTTTAACCCACTGAGCCACCCAGGCGCCCAGTAGATTTTTTTTTTTTTTTTTTTAGATATTTCAGTGTTGCATGATACTAGATCATGTGATTGGCTAATTATGTGTTTCATAGTATTTGTAAGCAGGGACCCAACCATAGGGCCTAGTAGTGTCTGTGCTATTTGTAGTCTCTGAGGCATAAGGAGAGGAAAAGGAAATAACAGTAAAAAGAAATGTGTAGGGGCGCCTGGGTGGCTCAGTCGGTTAAGCGTCTGCTTTCTGCTCAGGTCATGATCCCGGATCCTGGGATGGAGTCCTCCATCAGGCTTTCGGCTCAGCAGGAAGCCTGCTTCTCCCTCTTACCCTTACCCTGCTCATACACTGCTCATACACTCTCTCAAATAAATAAAATCTTAAAAAAAAAGGTATGCCCTTTCATAGTGGTCACCTTTAACAAACATTAATTTCTGTATATTGGCCACTAGAGATGACAATGTTACTTTTTTGTTTTTTTAAACAATATTACTTTTTTAAAAAGTCTGTCCCTGGAGATTTACAGTATACTGTGAGAGACCATGGTGAATTCTTTTTGTAGTCTGATAAAAATAATACAAAACAAATCTATATCAGATATCATATTGTTTCTTTGGCAGTACTTCCATGTATCAGTAAATGTACTTTTAAAGTATATTTACTATACTTTTTTACTGTAACTGCAATACCATTATTATCTTTGTATATATATTGTTTTTAAAGCCATACTTTGTTAATATTATTAACTATCCAGTGTTCAAGTGTCTCCATTTATCTCATAAATTTTTTTATAGTTGGTTCAAATCAGGATCCATACAGGTCCACAATTTGGATTTGATCGATATCTTTTGAGTATTCTCTAATCTATAGGTCTACTGTTCCTTTTTTCCCCCCCCTCCACATTGCCATTTATTAGTTGAGGAGATTAAGTCATTTTTTCCTTTAAATTGTACACATTCTGGATTTTGTTGATTATAACTCCCTGGTATCATTTAATAGGTTCTTTTATCCCTGTATTTCCTGAAACTGGTGGTGAATTCTAGATGTTCAAATTCAAACTCCATTGGGAAGTGATAGGGGTACCTACCTATTGATACTGTAGACTTTCTTTGGTATTGTATGAGGAGTTCATGGTTCTGGCTGCCTCTTTGTTGTTGTCTACTTTAAAAAATGTTGATGCTTCTTACTTGTTTGCTTACTGCATCCTGCAGAACAGTGCTGTCCAGTAGGACTTTCTGTGATGGAAATGTTCTTTATGGCCACTGACCAGAAGCGGCTGTTGAGCACTGGGAAACTGAATTTTGGTTAGTGTAAATAGCCACGGGTAGCCAGTGGCTGCCATATTGGGAAATACAGCTATGGGACATTCGTAGCAGTATCAATTAACAAAAGGTGGCAAGAGATACCTGTTTATTCCCGATTTTACCCTAAATTCCTGTACTGTTTCATCTGTAAATATGATACTAGCTTTTGTGTGTATTTGATACATTTGTTACAATTACATGTCAATATTTTCTCCTACCGGGACAGCGGTCTAGGGCAGCCCTGCAGAGGTACCTGTTCTACTGTAACCGCTATATGAACCACATGCAGAGTCTACGCTTTGAGCACAAACTGTATGCTCAGGTGAAGCAGAAAATGGAGGAGATGCAGCAGCACAACATGTCCTGGATTGAGGTGCAGTTCCTGAAGAAAGCAGTCGATGTCCTCTGCCAGTGCCGTGCCACACTCATGTACACTTACGTCTTCGCTTTCTACCTCAAAAAGAATAACCAGTCCATTATCTTTGAGGTAGGCATAGTTACTGAGTGGGGTTGTGAAAAACTCCCTGTGTCATAGGACCACTTGGTCTTTTCATATATAAGATATATATACGAGTTTTAAAGATTCCTGTTTGCTCAGAATTTAGATTTCTTGTCCCAAGCTGCCTTCAGGTTGATGTGTTTTAGTCAGCTCGTGATTACGTGTGCAGGCTCTGGAGTCAGCCCTGAATTTGAAACTGGATTTAATCACTTTTAAGCTCTAGTGACTTGGAGCAAATTACTTAATGTTATCCATATCTTATTTTATTTTTTATTTTTATTATTATTTTTTTTTATATCTTATTTTAAAATGGAGATAAATACTTCTCAAGGATGTTAATCAGGCTTAAGTGAGACAATAAATGTGTATTGCTTACATAGCACCTGGCACATCATATGTTCTCAGTAAAAGCCTTTATTCAGGTAAAACTAATATATGGTATTAGAGGTTAATATGGTGGTTACGTTTGGTGGAAAAGTAGTGACTAACGGGCTTTTAACAGTAAAGGTTTTTCAAGTAGAGATGGTCATTTAAAATTGATGTATAGGGGCGCCTGGGTGGCACAGTCTTTTAAGCATCTGCCTGCGGCTCCATTCATGATCCTGGAGTTCAGGGTTTAAGCCCTACATCAGGCTCCCTGCTCCACGGGAAGCCTGCTTCTCCCTGTCTTACTCCCCCTGCTTGTGTTCCCTCTCTAGCTGTGTTTCTGTCAATTAAAGAAATAAAATATTTTTAAAAACCAAAATAAAACTGATGCATAGGGATGCCTGAGTGGCTCAGTTGGTTAAGCGTCTGACTTTGGCTCAGGTTATGACCCCAGAGTCCGAGGATGGAACCCCTCTTTGGGCTCCCTGCTCAGTGGGGAGCCTGATTCCCACTCCCTCTCTTGCTCCTACAGTTTGCTCACTGTCTCTCTCACATAGATAATTAAAACCTTTTTAAAAAAATAACATTGGGGCACCTGGGTGGCTCAGCCGTTAAGTGTCTGCCCAGGACATGATCCCGGAGTCCAGGGATGGAGCCCCGCATCGGGCTCCGTGCTCGGCGGGAGGCCTGCTGCTCCCTCTCTCACTCCCCCTGCTTGTGTTCCCTCTCTGGCTGTGTTTCTCTCTGTCAAATAAATAAATAAAATCTTTAAAAATAATAAGTAAAATAAAATTGATTATAATAAAAAAAGAATGAGATCTTGCCATTTGCAGCAACATGGATGGACCTAGAGAGTATAATGCTAAGTAAATTGATTTTACTCATGGAATTTAAGAAACAAAACAAATGATCAAACAAAGAAAAAAAGAGAAAAAGAACCCCACTCTGAAATACAGAGAACAAACCTGTGGTTGCCAGAGGATGGGTGGTTGGATGGATGAGTGAAATAGGTGATGGGAATTAAGAGGTCTAAACTTCCACTCACAAAATAATCGAGATGAAAAGTATATCATGGGGAACATAGTAAGATGGTATTAACATTTTTTGGTGACAGATGGTAACTATACTTCTCATGATGAGCACTGAGTAAAGAATCTCAGAATCACTATATTGTACTTGTGAAACTAACAAAGTGCTTGTTAAAAATTGATGCATAAAACATTGATGCCCATAGATGACTAGACAGCAACCCTGACTAGCGGATGGGAATTAAATGGGTAAATGTACAGAACTAGCCGTAGTAGTAAAGGATAACAATTTTCATCATCCATTCGTTGTTCTCTTAGAAGAAGTGGGTGCAGCCAGCTGTAAACAGGAATGGGTTTATATTTTTTCCCCAAGTTTCCCCTGTTTTTTGAGTTTCAGTAGATAGCAGTTTGCAGGACTAGAATATTTCTAAAGACTTTTCCTAATCCTTTTCAGGACTTTTTCCTTGATGTTCTTCCAGTGGTAATGGGTAAATCTTTCGTTCTTCTAGTGATAAAGAGCTTACAGGTGTAGAAACCACCTGTGAAAATTACAGAATCAGTGTTGAGTGCAGTCTGTAGGCAGAGCAGCAGCCAAGATGGTATGTCTTTTAGCTTTCATCTAAGCCCATTTTTCCTCCTCTTTTGCAGAATAACCAAGCAGATCTAGAGAACGCCACAGAGGTGCTCTCGGGCTACCTGGAACGAGACATTTCCCAAGATTCTCTGCAGGATATAAAGCAGAAAGTACAAGATAAGTACAGGTGAGCTTTCGTTACCAGTTGTTGAGCAGAAGTTCCTGCCCCGATGCCTTAGTGGTGAAGTTAGAAGATAGTGAAACTTGGATTTAGCATATTCTGTGTTGCTGCATGTTTCCCGCAGATTGCTTCTGGCTTTTGGGCAACAAAGTGCAGATAGTAGTGCTAGTCGAGCATTTATCCCCCTGCCTGGTTCTACTTCCTCCGTTCAGCTTTATCTTCTTAGTTGCCACATTGTGAGGAAGAACGAACCTAGGAAAGGGCAAGTGGTTGTTAGGAGAAGGGGTGAGATTAGGATGCTGGCTCTGTCTAGTCTGGGGATTCCGGGGATCATGGCTATTGACAAGTGAGCTAACCAAGTCTTTTTAGAGCTTTTATGGGATTTGTTTTTTTCCTAAGGAGAGGATTACTTTGTATTAGGGTTAGAGGGTACTTCAAAATGTGCTGCCTCTTAAGCTAATAAAGATGCAGAATGTTTGCTTTCTCAGCATGGAGCTATTTCTCCCAAAGATGTTTCCTGGTAGATACTAATGTCTTTTTAAAAGTAGTAGAAACCTGTGGGCATTTGGAAGACTTGGAGATTTAGTCCAAAGTAATATTTTTACTTCCCTTAGTCAAGTATAGCTACTGCGTTGTGTTCATAGTCACTTTCACCCTTAGCAAAGATTTTATAGATGTGAATCAGTAACCCTTGTACCTCTTTCTGAAACTGTTACTTATCTGTAGAATGACGGAACTGAATCAAATGCTTTCTAAGGGCCTTAGGAATTGCTAACATTTTATTACTCTAAAATTAATTCTCAAAACTGGGAATCACAACTTTTGAAGAATAGCTTTTTAAAATCAGAAAACTGTTTGTTGTGTACATCTAGACCTGGAAATGTGCCTATTAAAAAAAAAAACAAAAAAACAAGTGCTGGGTGCCTGGTGGCTCAGTGGTTGAGAGTCTGCCTTATACTCAGGTCATGATTCCAGGGTCCTGGGATCGAGTCCCATATCAGCTTCCTGCTCTGCAGGAAGCCTGTTTCTCCCTCTCCTACTCCCTCTGCTTGTGTTCCCTCTCTCACTGTATCTCTCTCTGTGTCAAAAAAAATAAATAGTGTTTATAAATAAAATAAAAAAATTTAAAGAAGTGCTTGTTCCAAGTCTGGATAAACTGTAGGAGTGCCTTTAAAAATAAGTAAATGCCTCTTTTTTTATTACTGGAGGCTGACAAGTGTTTTGTTTTGTTTTTTTTTTTTTTCTTTGATTGCAGATACTGTGAGAGTCGACGAAGGGTTTTGTTACAGCATGTGCATGAAGGCTATGAAAAAGATCTGTGGGAGTACATTGAGGACTGAGAAAGGCCCTGCATAAAATGAACTCTGAAAACTTTACCATCTAGAGTGCTCATGCAATTAAAACAAAACAAAACAAACACAAACAAGGAGGCACTAAGCCTGTTCTGACACCTCTGGTCTGTAGTACCAGAATTCTGTTTTGTTAACGGAAAGTTTAAGTAAATTATATTGTAATAAAAAAAAAAGGTAGATAAACCATTGTACAACAGTATTCTAGGCCGCCAACAAAAGTGTGACAGACACACTAAAAGCCCTCCAACTTTAACTTGTAACGTAGCTTCATTCTCAAAGCTGACTCCTTCTTTTCTTTTTCTTTTTCCTGAGTATAGTACAGTTAAAATTTAAAACAGCTCCTTGACACTGCTTTTCATGTCCAAACCAGCCATTTTGTTGTACTTTGGTAAAGGACCTCTTCCCCTCCTCCCCGACACATCCAGATGCACCCACACACACAGACCGACTCCTTTCTCTCATACCCCAAGGCCATGAGTGAATTAGTGAATTAGTTCCTTGTAAAGAAAATTCTTGGGGCGGGGATGGGGGTAGGCAGCAAGAGGAATTAAACAAAAAAAAAAAACAAAAAACAAAAAACAAAAAAAACTTTGTATATGACTTTTAAAACAAGACAACACAGTATTTTTCAAAATTGTATATAGCGCATATGCATGGACAAAGCAAGCGTGGCACGTGTTTGCATAATGTTTAATTACAAAAAAATATTTATTCTTTAAAAATCTTCAAGATTATGTCTATTTGCTGTGCATTTTCTTTCAGTTTGCTTTATCTTTCCAGGGTTGAGGGTTGGGATAAAGGTGTGTTGTTTTAGCACCTCTGGAAGACCTAACTAACTAGAGCTCTTTGAGTTTTCCTTTCCTGAAATTACTTTGCCCTTCCTTGTTTTGATATGTCCATTGCTGGCCATGGGCCTCATGCCTTGAATTCCAGGTCTTGATCAGGGACAGGGAGGTGAAGCTCTGACTCAGTGCTTCGGACTGAATAAAGGCTGCAACAGGGAGCTTTCTGCTGTCCTTCGAGAGTGGCCCAGCCCAACCCTCCTTCCCCTCCGCGGCCTCATTCATCTGCCTAATAAGCCTTTGTGTACCCCTGTCCCGCACACACCCGGAGGCTTCCTAGGCTCCCGATCACATCCAGAGGAAACATTTCACTTTTTTCCTTTTTTTTCCCCTTAATTGCTGCTTTTGAGCCTTTTAAGATTTTAGTTATGGCTCTTCTCTCACCCCTTCTTTACATTAGGGTGTCAGAATGTTTTTGCTTTAAATATAAATATAAATAAATAGCCATTCACTTAGTTTCAGATTGTGAATTTAAAACGGCAGATACTGAAATTGCTTGTGTGTGTTGCTGTGGGTTCAGTTTGAAGGCAAACAACCCTAGAACATAATATTCCCATCTAGTGCATTTAAATAGAAATCACTGAGTTTGCTTCTTTTCTATTGTCAGCAGATAGGAGAATTAATAATGCATTTTAGCTGTGATGTCCATTTTTATGAAATTTCTACTAAGAGCTATGTTAAAAGTAAAGGATGGTGGTGGTTTTATTAACTATATACGTGCTTAGGCCATTCTGGCTGTGGTGTTTTTCAACAGGTCAGCATCCCTAAATCTGTCAGTTTTATACAGGAGTGCAGAGTGAACTAGGCAACTAGATCAAGAGGTCTTAATATTAAATACCAGTTTTTGTGGCCTCTTTGTCTTCCTTTAAATGTCTTGCGCCCAGGGAGTGTTCCCCGTTCGTGAGGCAGCTGTGTCTGCACTTGCACTGTACATCTTATTGCTCCATTGGGAAGTAGGTTCACTTTCCTCTGGCCTTTTGCCTAAGTTAGGCTTTGCTGAATCAACCCTACTTTTCCTTTTAGAAAAAGGTTGTTACGTGAGATGTACTTGCAACTGTTCTTTTCCCATCAAAAAATCAGTGAATGTTTGCTGAGTATGTTATGCTGCTTCCTTAAACCACTTGTTGCTTTAGGATCAACTTCCTGTACCTTTTATCCTCTCCTCCCTTGCCACCTCAGGTGCAAATCTGAACTCAGTATCTGCTTCTTCCATAGTCTCTTCTCCTCCCCTCTCCCTGATCATTCATTTGACTTTATTTGAAATGACTGCATCAATCTTAAAAGACATTTATCAAAACTAAGGAGTTTTTATGTGTGTGTGTGTTTGTGTGTGTGTGTGTGTGTGTGTGTTTTTTTTTTTTTTAACAGAAAGCTTGAATGAGTTCCTTCCCCTGGTAACTTTGAAAAGCAGCCAGAGTTGCTATCTAGATATATGTGGCTCCCTTAAAATGTTTTGTGTATGTGTGGTGTTTTTAAAAATCTTACCAGTTAACTGCAGTATCTAGGTTTCAGTGTCATAAATCCTCTTTACATGCTGCCCTTACAAGTATCCAAAAACAGTGTGTGCACTTCATTATATCAGCCCCCGCCCGTGGAGGAACAGTGCTTTTTAGAAAGGCCTTTTAGTTTCAGTGTTGGCATGTTACCTAAGGGTATTGCAGGTGTGGGTACACTCCCTAAGTCGTATGGATCAGGGGGAACTGGCCTCTTCTGAGCTCTCAAGCTTTTAACAGCTATCTCCGCGTTTGACAGAATTCCCGGAGTTGATTGCTCTCCTTGTTAGTTGCTTCACTGACCCCAGCTGGGATAGGCCAGCCATACTGTACGACAGCTTTCCTATTCACCTACCTGAGTCTTTTTGTCAGAGGGCTCTGTTCACGGTAAGCACCAGGGTCTCCTTGTCTTGAGGGCAGTTACAGTGGTCTTTTGAAAGTGCATGCTTCATTTGAACAATTCATTGAGCAGTAGATGGACTTTAAATGATTTTCCAATAAAATTTTGATCCAAAGCTCAGGATACACACAGTGGTAAAAGCGAGTAGCATATAATATCATCAAACTCTAAATTCTGTGTAATTTGCTGCGACCCAGATTGTATGTGTTTTATGTGTGTTTAAATAAATATATTAAATACACATGTGTATACAACACACAGATATAACAGATCCAAGACTGACTGACTTGATTTGAAATGGTTGAATCTGTGGTGTAAAATGGTTCAGCCATGATTAGGAACTGAAATTTAGTACAGGAGAGGAAAGGACTTGATGTAACAAAATCTTTTAGCTACAGATCCCGGTATAGAGCACTTGGGGGATGGGAGGGGGCGGGTTGGTGAGACAATCAGATCGGTAAATTGATTAAATGCTCCTAACCCTGTAATTTTGTGCAGAGCACCCTGTGCTGTGGAAATAACTGTTCTTAGATTTTCATTGTAACTGGACTGTTCAGGTTGCCCAGAGGGAAAGAACATTCCTAATTCTAATAAAATAAACTTTTATTTTGTTATTCCATTAGTTACTTATGTTTATTTTTATAGTTAAAAAAAGATATATTGGTGGCCCAAGTCACCTATATTATGTGCCTTATTCACTGTTCCTACTTAATATAAAATGACGAGATTTGTTTCCGTTTCTTTGCAGGGAACTGTGAATGAGACCATCCCCAACAATTAACTTGGTTAATGAAGCTTTCAGAGCATTTTCTGAAAGCTTTCCAATTTCTGTCTTGAACTTTGAATTTAAATTGTCTTTGTGTTGTAACAGTGATATTAGATGCTCAGATTTTTTGCCCATTTTTTAAACAAAATATTTTAAAAGTCATTTAAATTCCCTTACATTGCTTCCATTTAGTTCGCTCTTAAAAGCTACTAAGTATATCCTATATGGATGAAGGGAGAGTTTTTTCTCAGAGAAGGTCCCTATAAGTTGGAGAGCTCTATCATTGATATTACAGCCAAATCCAGATTTTAAGACAATTTAATTTGGTTTATTTGGATCTGTATTTATGAGAGTTCATCTATCACTTTTTTTATCTTCAAAGCACTTTAACTTCTATTACTGTCTGTGGAGGTAGAAATTTCTCTGTTTTACAAAAGAAGAAAATAAGGCTCAATGAGGTTAAGTAACTTGCCGAAGATTTCAGTTTCTTCTATCTGGGACTCCATTGATGTTGTACTACCTCTCTGTGTATTAATTTGGTCTTAGAATGACCTAGCATTCAGTGCCAGGAAAGGTAGCTCGTAGCTACAGCATTGTGCTTTTAAACCACATAAACGGCTGTATAAGTGGCTTTCACTGCTACTGTTTGAGGAGTGTTATGTACAGTCTCTGATCATCGATTTGTTGATGGCAGTTTCAACTAACGGGGCTCTGTTTGCCCAATCAGATGAAACCAAGCCTGAGAGAAGAGTATAGCCCTTCCCACCTCGCTGATAGGACAGTCCTCCTGGGAAGACCATCACATGTGATGGTTGAGAGTAAAGGGGTCAGCATTATTTGATTTGATATAGTGGCCAAGCAACTTGCAGTTAATTGGTCTAGTCATTTGTTCGAGTGAGATTTTGTTACAGAATTTGTTTTATAAGTGATAAATGAAAATGTACAAAACAGCTGAAATCTGCTTGTTCTCAACATTTCTTGGAACTGAATGACATATGGGGCTTTAAGAAGATAAGTAGTGAGCATTATGGGGAAATCTTGGCTCCTTCAAGAACAGGAAAAAGTGTAGACCCCCTCAGATTTTGTCAGGTTTCTTGGGGGATAAAGTTGGTGTATTTCTGGTTCATTTCAAAGAATTTGCTTTTCTAATCTAGGATGAAATTGCTAACTTGGAAATGCTCAACTGGAAATAAATAGTGCCTATTGTAGGAGTAAACAGACAACTTCTGAGTGTTAATTTTTTGCTGATTGTGGAATTAAACCAGTTTTTAAGGCGACTGTTGGTCTTTCTCTAGGCAGTTGGGAAAAATACTGATATTTTTTTTTTTGAAAAGCAGTTTTCAGACTGAACCTGAAACTACAAATACGCTTGTTTAGGGCCATTTTCAGAGTAGGAACCAATTGGTGTATCAGTCAATCACACGCATTGGTATGTAGCAGCTCTGACAATACCAAAGCACAACTTTATTACAGTAATCCAAGGATGCCAGGTAAGACCATCCAAGATCGTATCTCCAAGAGCCAGGTAAATATTTTAATCGACTACTTTGGGCTAAAGAGCTCTGAAAGGAGCATTTGAAATACACATTACATGAATTCTTAATTTTGAGATGTTGGTAATTCACAATATTCTTAAATGTAGGTCAGAGAAAAAATTTGGGCCATACCGTTTTCCAATTTGTGCTAATCCTGTGTTTGCTACTGAAAGCCACTGTCCATCTGACACACTGGAATCACTTGAAGTGGAATAAAAACTAATGCCTAGGTTGCAATTAAATGCCCATAGCAATTAAAATTTAATCGTCTTTGGCTGTGTCCTGGGCACCAGTAATTTTTAAAGTCCTATCCTTACCCCCATTCCTGGTGATTATTTAACACAGTTTGAGACATGCAGACAAGGTTGGGACAATTGATCTAGACGTGTATAGTTTCAAGGAGGGTGTATAGATGAGTACTCTAGGTTATTCACAAGCTCAGGAAAGGGCTATACTGTAGACTCTCGCTGAGTGGGTTTTGTGGATTGCTGTCTTCCAAGGGTCTAGTGCAAAGTGCCCAGTTTGTTTTTTTGTCAGTTTTCTGGTATGTGATTCACCTCAGAGAAAATAATTCATTTCACAAAACCAAAAACAATAGAACTGACAAGCAGAATAGGTTGTTCACATCAGTTGGCAGTATATTCTCTTCCCAAGGGAGAGATCTGTCTGGGGAGTAAGTTAGTGTAGAGCCTGAGCACAGGTAGTTGAATGGTCATAGCAAAGCTGTCATTAAGCTACCTGTGCCAGGCCAATGTACAATTCCAGTGACTGAGTTAAATTCAGAGTGCGTAGGAGTCTCAGGTTTCTCACTGTTGCTCTCATTCTTGTGTGTTAAGACAGTGGGTTTTCCTGTTTTTATTCCCAGTGTGGTGTGGGGGCGAAGATGTCAATATTTCTCAGCCATAGCTTTTTACAGACTTTTCTTTTGTAAAATGGGGGTACTAATAGGACTTAAAACTGCTGAGTGCTTCTTGCCAGATGCCTTATTTTATCTACATCTTATAAGCAACCCTAAAACAAAGTAGACGTTGCTATTCTATTTTATAAATGGGAAAACAAGTTCATAGATGATTAGTTCACTCAAAAATTAGTTTATGGCGGGGCCATGCTTGTCTAATTCCATGTATGCATCCCATTACGCTCTAGTGTCTGTTTTATGGGGATATTGTGAGAATCAAAGAACACTAGTTGGAAAACAAATAATGAGCATACTAGTACCAATTCGGGGAAGAACAAAAACAAAAAAACTCCAAGCTGTCTTATAGATTCCCAGAGGCAGGATGAGATTGGATCCAGGAAGTACATTGGCATTGTGTATCATCCGTACATCACATCATTCTAACAGCTCCTCCCCGGTAGCCCTACGTGTCACATAGTAACTGTGCCAGGGACAAATGAGAGAGCCCACAGCCAGCAGCACCGGTACAGTGTGGCTCATGAGAGCTGACGCCTATGAGTCGGGAGGCAGATCTTGGGAGGTCATCATTTGCCAACTTCACGTCATAAAAGTTGTCTTTCACAAAACCAAAAGGCCCTGAAATTTTTCTTTTTAAAATAAATATAATTAGTATATGGTAGACAATTATAGCCCACTTACTTGGGGTTTACTAACTGATTCAGGTCCATATTTTTTTAAACTCAATCTTGGCTGGCTCAGTTGGAGGAGCATGTGACTCGATCTCAGGGTTGTGAGTATGAGCCCCACTTGTCATTGGGGGTAGAGCGTAGATTAAGATAAAAGTCCTACCATAGAGTTACCATATCCATTTTATAAGTGAGGAAAAGAAGCTCAAAAGTAATTTTCCTGAGGTATTCCTTTTGTATATGGCAGAATGAAAACTCAGATCTTAGCTTTCTTCAGGGAATACCCACGGTGTGAGACTGTTCCCTGGGGGCACAGCAGTGGACAAGAGCCTGCATGTTTGTCTGAAGCTGTTAGTCCTGATCTGACGTACTCAGTGGGCTGCCCAGGGTCCCCCCGGACCGTGGTGGTCTGCAAGCACGTCTTGGCCACCCCACTACTTGGTCACACTCGTTGCTTTAGACGGCCCGGCCACAAGTCTGCTGACATGAATGCTCCCGCTGAGGGATTCCCAGCCTCCCACTGCCCTGGACGCTCAATGACTGGTGGTTCTTTTTGGCTCTTCGTTATACAAAGTGTTTCTTTTGTTGTTAACCTCAGATATCCTACTAAGAAGGACCCAAAGTATGCCTTTTCCTGCCTCACATTGGAGGACCACCCTAGTGTTCTAATGAGAGTTAAGAAGCAAGCTTCATATTCTCAAGCCCTCTTCACAAGGCCAGTGTCCCCTGTTCTGAGCTGATGACTTGGTTTCCTACGCACAGAGTAATGTTTCTTGGCTTGGTGTCTTCTTGGGCACCTGTGTAAAAGTTTGGTATATGCTTTTTAAGGTGCATGCTTTTTGCCACGGGGTATTCAAGTTACTTAAAGGCTAAGAGTTTTGAAGGTGATCATAAGAATATAAAATTCTGTATAGTAGACAGTTAATTCGAAATTCAGAGAGCTCTCTAGGCTGAACACTTGGTTTGTAGGTTTTAGTTTGCCTTCTGATGGCGGAAGTTGGTTCCTGTCTGTAGAAAAACAGAGCTATGCCCTAGAAGCCACTGCAGTGTGGTGTGCATTAAGTGACTGTTTCTTAGAATTGTGAATCTAGGGCTTGTGTGGTGAGGGTTCAGGTCTCTGCAATCAGTGGGCCATGGTGGGATTCCTGAGGAGTGAACAGACACGCAGAGTAGGATTTCATCCTCAATTTTCTGAGGGACACAATCTAGAAACCACTTACTGAATTTCCTGGCTGACTCTTAGGCTGGGAGGCTCCCTATGTGTACTCTCTCTCTGCAGGTCACATTTGCTCGGAGTACAGCATAAAACAGTAGCCAGCATTTATGGAACACCTCTCGTGGGCCTACTTGGGCAGTAGACATTCTGATGGAATGCTCTAAAATTGTAAGTTCGTGCATATATATGCTGATTTATAACCTAATTGCTGGTCTTCCTGGTATGAACAAAGTTGTTTGCTCATTAATAAATTCCTACCATATAACCCTGCCTTGTGGTTCATTTCTATGTAGCCAGGGCAAATATTCAGCAGTTTTCTAGCAGAGGAGGAAGCATAATCTGAGTGTCCGACAGCTTTGGGGAAAGATGCCTGCTTTGGGTAGGAAATTAGTTCGTATCCAAAAGTCCTGCATCTGGTTTGGAGCATTGTGAAGGTCACAGCTGCAAATGTCAAAGAGGGATATTGATGAAGAGGGATAGTATTCTACATGCCCTTGAAGAGCTATTTTTTATTCTTTTTTTTTTCATGGATTTCAATAGAGTAGGTTAATTGTACCATCTGTTTATGTGAAAATCATATTAGTACAAGTGCCTTACAATGGTCAAATGGCTACCCACTAACCAATGGAAATAAGCAGTTGTTTCAACAAAATTGCTTCACAGATTCTAAATGCTATTTATTTGGGACACTCAATTGTGTGTCCTTTAAGTTAAATTCTATAATTAGGGACCTAGCCCTGAACAGACACTGAGGAGTACAAATCGGGTAGGTCAATAAAAGTTTGGAGAGAGATGCTCCTGGAATAGGAATCCTCCACTCATATTTTAAACTGATACATAGAAATCAATAAATCATAAAATGCACACATCTTACATGCTAAGTTTGATGTTTTGACAATTGTATACATCTCTGTGATAACAACCCAAAAGAAGATACAGAACATTACCATTAACCCAGAAAGTTCTCTCGTGCATCTTAAAATAATAATAATCTCCATTCCCCTCCCTACTCCAATGACTATTTGCAAATTTTTATCATTAAAGATTTATTTTGCCTGCTTTTGGACCTCACGTAAGTGGAATCATACAATATATACTCTTTGGCATCTTGCTCTTCTTTCACATGAAAGATGCTTTAAAGATTCAACAATATTGTGTGTTTTGGTACATTATTTTTAATTGCTAAGTATTTCATTCTATAAATATATCATTATTTGTTTATCCATCATTGTCTGTGCATGCATTGATGGACTTTTAGGTTGTTTCCAGCTTGGGGCAATTATGAATAAGGCTGCTATGTATATTCTTGTGTAAATTTTAAATTTTGTTTTGTGGATACATGTTTTCATTTCTCTTGGATAGATGCCTAAGAGTGGAAAATTACTGAGTCATATGGTAAGTGTATGTTTAACTTTTGAAGAAACTGTCTTCCTATTTTTCAAAGTGGTTTGCCATTTTGTATTCCCATCAGTGATATCTGAGAGTTCTAGTTGCTCCATATCTTTGTCAGCATTTACTACTGTTAGTGGTTTTTATTAGCCATTTTAGTCGTCACAAAATGACTCTGTGATTTTAATTTACATTACATTTTCCTGATAATGATGTTGGGCACTTTTCATATGCTTACCTTACATTTGTATATCTTTTATGAAGTGTCTTTCATGTCTTTTCCCATTGGATTGTCTTTTTGTGATGATGATTCTATGAATTGTGGATACAAGTCCTTTAGCGGATATATGTGCTATGATTTTTATTGTTGTTTGGTTGTAGACAATGGGTTATCTCGTCACTTATTGGGACATTTTGATGAGCAGGAATTTTTATTTTGATAAAGTCTGTCTTATACATTTTTCTTTTATAGTTTTATGACCTTCAGGTCACAACATATTTTCTTCTAAAAGCTTTATGGTTTGGGCTTTTATGTTGAGGGGGATCACAGATGACCTGTGGTCCATCTCAGTGGTTTTAGGCTTTGCATCTCTGGTTTGGAGTTTTACATTTAGGTATATGATCCATCTCAAATTAATTTTTGTATGCAAAGTGAGGTTTATTTCAACGTGGATATCCAGTTTTAGCAATATTTGTTTTAAAAGATTTTTCTTCACCCATTAGATTGACTTGGCATCTTGGTTGAAAGTCAATTGACTGTGTGTGGTTATTTCTAGACTCTATTCTTTAATCTGAAGAACTTTTTTTTTTTTTTTTTTTAGCATTTCTTGTAATTTCTCTGGGGATGAATTATCTCAGCTTTTATCTGTCATAGGATATTTTTATTTTACTTTAGTCTTCAAGTGAGATTTTAGTTGGTTATAGAATTCTATGTTGACCGTTCAGTACTTTAAAGAAGTCATTTATTTATCATTAGGTGTCATTTGTTTCTGGTCAGAAATCATCCTTCATTTTTATTTTTATTTTTTAATTTTTTTTATTTTTTAAAGATTTTATTTACACACACAGCCAGAGAGGGAACACAAGCAGGGGGAGTGAGAGAGGGAGAAGCAGGCTTCCTGCCCAGCAGGGAGCCCGATGTGGGGCTCGATCCTGGGTCTCCAGGATTATGACCTGAGCCGAAAGCAGTCATTTAACCAGCTGAGCACCCAGGTGCCCCTCCTTTTTGTTTTTAAATAAACTTTTTTTTTTTTTTTTAAGTAAACTCTACATCTATCATGGGGCTTGCAGTCACAATCCTGAGATCAAGAATTGCATGCTTCACTGACTGAGCCAGCCAGGCACCCTGATATTTTAATTTCTAGCATTGCATTATGTTTATATAGTTTACACGTGTCTGCTAAAATTTACCATTTCTTCATGAATTTGTCCATATTTCCACTAGATTTTTAAAGCATTTTCATCATAGCTATTTTATTTTATTTTATTTTAAAAGATTTTATTTATTTGATAGAGAGAAACACAGCCAGAGAGGGAACACAAGCAGGGGGAGTGAGAGAGGGAGAAGCAGGCTTCCCGCTGAGCAGGGAGCCCGATGTGGGGCTTGATCCCGGGTCTCCTGAATCATGACCTGAGCCGAAGGCAGTCGCTCAACCAACTGAGCCACCCAGGCGCCCCGTCATCATAGCTATTTTAAAAACCCTACCTACTGATTCCAGTATTTGGCCTCCACCAGATTTTTTAGCATTCTAATCAGAGTTATTTTAAAGATCCTGATCTTTAGGTTGTCTCTAGTTCTGCTTCTATTAAACCTTTCCTCTGTTACTATAGATCCCATTTTCCTGCTTTTGCACACGCCTTCGATTTGATTGTATGCTGGACATTTTACACACACACACACACACACACACACACACACACACACACACACACGAAGAATGGGGCATGCCCATTTTGCTTTCAACCAGCTTGAGTAGTGGCTCTGTTAACCTAGATCTGGGCTTTACTGTGGCTTTAGTTTAATTCAGTTCATCATTAGCTTTAAGTGTTTTGAAGGCAGAATCAGCACTTTCCTTTTGCTAAGTCCTGGGTTTGGGACATTGGCGAGATTCCAGAGATCTGACTTAGCTGCACAGCTAAGTCATCAGTTAATCTTTGGAAACGTGAGAGGTCTCAGTGAAAACAAACTGACCTAAGCTGCCAGGTTTTTTTGGTCACTGGAATGGGGTACTGGAGATATTTTTCTCAGTTCCTGTATGTGCCCTACTCTAGTCTTTTGAGGAATGATGCCCACAGTGCTTTGGGGATGGACTTCTCAGCTCTCCTGCCCCACTCTTAACATTCAAGAGATTCTCTGATGGATTTCTCAGTGTTCTTACTTTTCTCCCTCATTTTTAAAGGTTTCTTGCACTTGGGAGAGGCTCCATTTACTCCAAAGGCAGGACTCATCTGTCCCCGCTCTTCTGTTACCTACCTCACTGCCACTTTTCATCTATTATGTCCTCATACTTGGTTAAGATCCAAGAGATGAGATTGGTGAGTGGGTGTGGATTTGGGTCTTGATGCTAATGTCATGCCAGTCTCTATGGGCCTGTTAAAACTTTGTTAAATGTCAGCTGGTTTCTCATTATTCCCCTATGGTTGATACCTCTTCCCAGCATCGCTCAGCCAGGAGTATGAGCAACCATGGGTCTTTCTATCCTATGAAGGACTTAGCATTTTCTGGAAGTCGGTTAATTTATGTTTCTTTATGTCCTTATCTTTCTGATGGGTTTAAAAATGTTTGATTTTCTAGCTAATCTGTCCTTTTGTTTGTTTGCTAGAATGGGAGCTATACCCTCTTGGGATTTTCAGCATCCAAATCAGACAGGAATTCCAGGAATGAGAATTTTCAAAATGGTTTCATTTGCATATTTTATTAACTAGTTTATAAAATTTTAAATGAATAGTAAAAGGTCAAATTTTATTCAGTGGTGAACAATGAAAAATAAGTCATCTTCCCATTCTATTTCCCATAGCCCTCTTTACTCCCTGTATGGAGACAAACATCATTACCAGTTTCTTGCAATTTTTTCTCAAAATTCTATTTACAAAATATGAATATCCTCCACCTTATTTTTTTAAGGAACAGAAGCATACCATATTTTTTACACTTTACTTTTTTTGTATAATTATTTCAGTATCTTGAAGTCTTTTAGAGACAATAATATGCGTTAGTGTGGGTGTACTTCAGTTTATGCAAACAATCCCTGGTGATTTGAGTTGTTGCCAGTATTTTTTCTCACAACACAATGTATATTCCTTTGCCCACACTCACTGTTGAGTATATCTGTAGTATCAGAAATGGGTATATTTAAAATGCTTTATGAAGGTCCCTGGAGCTTCACATTATTTTATAGTGTTTCCCTAGGTGTCGGCTGACCCTTAGGAGTTGGTGGTATGAGTTCTGGGAGGCCTAGTACCACACAGGAGACGTAAGGTGCTGTGCTAGAGAGTTGCCTAGCAGGTGCCATCAGGAACAAAGCTGGCTGTGAGACCCTATCCTTGTAGACCCTTCCTCGCTCCCTTTCTCTTTTCTTTTCTTTTTGAGGGGTGTAACTCTTTCTCCTGTATCCTCAAGCCCTACCATGGGAGAGAAAAGACAAATGTCATTTTGTTTGAAATGCCTTAACCAGCTGTATGACTGAAATGATCCTGATAAGCAAAATTACATCCAAAGAGGATTTCTAAGGGAAATGAAGACATTTATTATATAAGAATGTGTCTAATTCTGGGATCTTCCTGTTCCTAATTACCTATCTGATTAAAGCACATTAAACTTAGTTATTGCAATTTGAGTAACCAACATGCTTTCTTACGAAAAAGGTCCATGCACAAAAAGTGCTCCATCTTTCTCCTAAGATCTGGGGTCCAAAGAGAGATATATAAATATATGATAATAATATCTATTTATTTAATAACACAGATGTCATGTAGTCCTCAGAGGACCCCTTTCAGGAAGATTTTATACATTGGGAAGTCTGCTTATGAGCTTTGCACTCGACATCTGCTTCCCCAAGACTCCCCATCTCAGTAATCGTACTATTCATCCAGTTGCATTTAATATTAGAAACCTGGTAATTTTCCTGTGATATCTATCCCCCTTTCATTCTCCCATATCCAGCTCTACAGCACAGGAAATCTGTTTTACCGCCTGATGTCCTTGAGTATCTATTCACTGTAGTCCAAGTGAACTATTTCATTGTTTTTTGTTTGCAGTATCGTTAGTCTCTCCTAGACGATCAATTCTTGTCCCCCTCTCGATTCATCTTCCATTCATTAGCTAACATGAACTCTTTATTTTTTTTACTAAGTTTATCATTATTTTTTTGAGTGTCTCCACATCAATGTGGGGCTCAAACTCATGACCCGAAGATCAAGAGTCACATGCTCTTCTGAGCCAGCCGATGAACCTAACATGAATTCTGTAAGTCTGACCCTGTCACTCTCTGCTCAGAACTCTCTAGTGCCTTTCCAGCGCCCTTAGAATAAAATCCCTCCCATGAGCTCTGTGGATCTGCACCACTGGTCTTTCCTACCTCTCCACCTCTTCTTTCCTTCTTCCCTTCCCCTTTCTTCTTTCCAGCCACACTGGTCCTTTTGTGCTGCAAACTGGCCAAACTCCTTCCATCCTCAGGGCCTTTGCACAAGCTCTTCCTTTGCCTTAGGAGTCTCCCCAGGCCTGCCTACTTCCTTACCCCTTGTTCCCCAAGCTAATGCCTTATCCCCTAGATTTCATTTTTAACAAGTCTCTTACCCAGGGAAACTTCTCTGTCCAAACAAGTCTATATTGGATCTCCTTGTTATTTGCTCTATCCCATATTTCTCCTTATTAGCATTTATCACTCTTCTAATTATATATTTATGTAGTTCTTTTCATTTGATTTTTTTTTCTCTAATTGGAACAGGTAATACATTCACTTGGTAAAAAAATTCAAATTGTATACAATGTATAGAGTAAAAAGTCTCTTCCTTGTTCCGCTACTATCCAGTTGTTCTCCTTACTAGTAATCACTTTTAGCATTTTGATATCCTTGCGGAGATATTTTCTGGATAGACAAGCAATTATGTACATAATATTCCTCCTTCATTTTTTGCCTTCTCTTTATTAACACAGATACTATATACATTTTTCTGCACTTTGTTTTTATCAGTTTATGTATCTTGACAATTCTTCTATGTCAATATGTAAATAGTTGCCTCTTTTCATGTACCCGATAATATGGGTTTACCACAAATTTTTAACCTCAGTTATTAGGCATTGAGGTTGTTTTCAGGCTTTGGTTATTACAAACAATGCTGCATTAAATAACTTTGTATGTAAACTCATTTCCTGCAAATATACCTATAGAATAAATTCCTAGAATTGAAATAAGGGAATTAAAGGTTATATGCGTTTTAAATTTTGGTAGTTATCGCCACACTGCTCTTAATGGAGGTTGTATCAGTTCACATTCCCACTAGCCACAGGTGAAGAATGCATGTTTGCTCACAACTATGTCAGTGAAATTATTTTTCTTTGCCATGTAAGAAGTGGAAAATACCTCCTGGAAACTTTAGTTTGCATGTTTTTTCTTCCTTGAAAAGTTACACTTTCATGTTTAACAGCCATTTGTATTTCCCATTTAGTGTACTGTTTCTTCATAAATCCTGCTTGTTATTAACGTCTGATTCCTCTCCTTGGAGGTCGGTGCTGTGGGTGCAGGGGTCATGGTCAGTTCCAGGTGCGGGAATGAGGGAGGCTCACGCTCCGACTGCTCCTGTTTACGCGCTGGTTGAGATAAGAGCGCAAGTCTGACCCCGACGCGCACCTGCATCCCCACGCTCCCTCCCGGGAAAGCCCAGGCTGCTCACTGAGCAGGGCAGGGGCCCGACGGGGGTTGAGACCGGCTTCAGGGTCGGGAGGGGGCCGGACGGGGGTGAGACCGGCTTCAGGG
>PITA01020276.1:0-18532 GCA_004023965.1 Spilogale gracilis
TGTGTGGGTGTGTGCCCGTGTGTGTGTGCCGGTGTGGGTGTGTGCCCGTGCAGGTTCGCAGTGTAGGTGTGTGCCGAGTGTGTGTGCACATACTGGGTGTGTGCACGCGTGTGCATGCTGTGCATTGGTGGTGGTTTGGGGGGCAGACAGCAGGACAGCCATCTGCAGAGAGGAGGGCCCATGGCCCAACAGCAGCCCTCCACATGGTCCCTTCCTCGGGTGCTGGAAGAGCAGGGCACGGCGACCGGTGCGTCTCCCACCTTCCCCTTCATGAACTCCCTGAAGTTCCAAACCAAACTCACCAAGACCAGCATGAGCCTGAGAGGGGACAACACGTGTGCAGACGTGATGAGAGGAACATGGCCGGGAGAAGGAGGTGGCGCCGACGGCACGGGCTCGCCTCTCACACACCTGCCCTGGCTTGGGAGGGGGGTCCAGATCGGTGGGCACAGAGTCGGCCATCCTGTGCCTAGAGGCCGTGCCTGGCACCACGCACCGACAGCCAGGGACAGCACTCTCCCTTCGTTAGAACAATAATTCTGCACATCTTGGCTAAAGGGCAAGGGAGCTGCCCAGAGACAGCTCCTAACTAAGCATGAGATCTGATTCAGGAGAGGTAGAGCCACGGAGACATTCCCGCGACGGTCACCTGGAATCGTTGTGGAAACAGAAATGCCTGAAATTGGGTCTTTATCGCCAAACTCAGGAAGACTAGAATTCTAACTTTCTGCAGAAACAAAAGCATATCTCCAGCTATTGCTAAGTTTCATCAAGATGTGACTTGGGACTTTAAATAAATGAGTTGCCTTGGCCCTGTATTCAGGTCCCCAAGTCACAGATCTACCTAGTACCCCCCTCGTCGCCACTTTACCTGGTAAGCAACGGTCACATGTCACGCGGAGCGTGTGCGTGCACCTTGTGTGTGCACACCCATTCTTTATGTGCGCGTTCTGCTCTTCGCAGAGAACTCCATTCATGTCCAGTTCCGCAGGGCCCTGGGACCCACAGATGCGCTCCGGCCTCTTCCCTTCCCTGCCAGGCAGAAGCCCAGCCTCGTCCACCTTGTGTCGCCTGCTCAGAACGTTATGGGAGGCACGGGACTCTGGCCGAGAGCAGGAGACTCCGTCCTTCGGGCTCCTGGCAGGTGTAGAGGTCCCCGCCCTGTCCCCGTGGGCGACGCCTGCAGGCAGAAGGCACCTGGCCGTGCTGACGGAGGGGCCAGACGGCGGCCGCAGTCCTTGCTCACTCGAGGGCACTGCGACACTGCAGTTTCAGAGCTCCCTGGGAGGGCGGCTGGGGCCCCGACCTCTGCATCTGCCACTGCAGTATTGCCTCCTTCCCCCCTCCCCCCTACACACCTGCAGCAAAGCAGCGCACGTCTCCCAGAGCCCCCACCCGCGCCCGCCTGCCCTCTCATCCGCCGGCCTCATTCTGGAAGCCACGATGCTCAATAATTCAGGAGGAGCAAGAATCAGCATATCTTAGAGCATATTTGATGCGCCCACAAGCGGACTGCAGACTGCTTCATTTCAATTAAGCCCCTTTGTTGCCAACAAAAGCCCGACAACCACCCTGAGCGCAGGCCAGGCCCGCGGCGCTCCGACCAGCGCTGCCTTTCATTCTCTTCCTGCTCCTTACGGGTGCACCCGGCTGCCCGCCCGGCGCTCCCCTTCCCTCCTCTGCTTCCCCTGCCATT
Organism: Spilogale gracilis; assembly: GCA_004023965.1. Classification (NCBI taxonomy): domain Eukaryota; kingdom Metazoa; phylum Chordata; class Mammalia; order Carnivora; family Mephitidae; genus Spilogale; species Spilogale gracilis. The sequence continues at coordinate 1,697 of PITA01020276.1, forward strand.
GTTCTCGCCTAAGTATCCTCTTACCTGGGATCAAGTGACTTTCCCCAGCCCAGGCCTCCGGGCTCAGCTCCCTTTGCAGACGGCTTCTGATCTCGGGGGCTAATTGGCTCAGGTGTAAGCCACGCCAGCAGGGCTGCGACTTTGAAGTGACGGGGTGTGCAGGGCCCGGCAACATCCCCGTCTGCGCCTCCATACCAGCCGGCCGGGCCTGTGCTCGGGCTGCCAACACAGCCCAGCAGCTCGGTGCGTCCCAAGGCCGGAGTCCACGCTGGAACTTTCTGCAAGCTCGTCATTAATTTTGCAGGCCGGGCCTGGAATGCAACCTGACCCGTTTCTGACAAGGGGGCCCGCGGCGTGCGGGGAGGCCAGCTGCTCCTTCAGCCCACACGGAGCCGCCCCCAGCTTTGATCAATAATGCTGTTTCACTTTAAAGGGGGCTCATTTTGTAAAGTGCAGGGAGCCCCCCCCCCCACCCCGCGCCTGCGGTCTGCCTGTCCAGCATCCCCAATTACAGAAAGGTCAGCCCGCGGCACGGGGACACTTGCTGCTTTGTCTGACCCACTTTGTCTTGCCCTCGGAGAGGGCGCCCCCGCCACGGGGCCCAGGGACCGCGATGGAGGGAACCCAAGCAAGGAGATGCCGCTGACTCTGTGCCGCATCCTCTTCATTTTTAAGACTCAAACCTATTGTGTGTGAAAAATACACGCAGTCACGTGCTCTGTCGAGGGGTGCGGACACGGGAGGATCCCGCAGAATCATGCCCCATCCTGGCCCCTCCGCCCCCCACGGCCCGTCTGCGGGCGCGCACAGAGCTCCCTCCAGGCGAAGCGGGAGGCCCCTCCCCGCAGCGCCTGGGCACCAGCCGCTCTGCGGACGGAGCGTGTGTTGCGATGACCACGCGGCGTGATGCACTTCAGGGCACTCACCAAAGTCCCGTCCGAGCACAACGTGGGGCTTCAGCGGACGCTGCGCGCGATGCTGCTCGCGCCCAGGCCCCTGGGGTGTGGGTGCCGTCGTGGACGTTGGATGCGCGAGCTAATCTGGTCGGACCCCGCGGACCCGCAGCTCCAGCCAGTCCTTCTCCCGCAGCCGGGGGCTGGGTGGCCACGATGAAGGTATCGGCAGGTGGCCACGATGAAGGTATCGGCAGGTATCGACAAACCCCTGAGGCTTGTCTCCTCGCTGTGTCCTCACCGGGTGTCCCCAGGCTGCTCTGTGTCCGGACGCACTCTTGCCCGAGGGCAGCAGTCCCCAACGGCCTCATTTTACCTTACTCTCCCTTTAAAACCCTCCCTGCAAACACAGTCCCATTCAGAGGTCCTGGGGGTTAGGACTTCAGTGTCTGCGTTTTGGGGGACCCAGGTCAACTCAGAACACCGGTAGGAGCCGGATAGGGGACTCCCGGCTGTGAAGGAGCTGTTGGCACTGTCCACTAATGGGCAGGACTCACACACACGGAGGACCGGAGGCTGGGCTCCGCGAGCTGGGGACGCCGGGGGTCCTCCACAAAGCGGCGGTTGTCCACCTTGGTGGCCTCTCTCCTCCCACCCACGCCCCTGGACTGTGCCTGATGTCTGCAGGGGAAGGACTGTTAAAATAAGCGGCACATTTCCTTGCAATCCTTGGGGTACTTCAGAAGGTCAATGTTTCCGCTGCTCTGAGGTCAGGGGACCCTCCCGCAGCCGGGGATTTGGGTCTGCGCTACCATCTCTCCATCACTTCCTGAAATGCAGGTGGTCCACAATACAGCAAACCCGGCCTGAGTTGTTGCCTTCCTCCGTGTGGGAGGTGGGAACTCGCCCAGCAGCGCATCTCGAGCTGCTGAGACATCACTGAGTGTGGGCTTAGATGCGCACAGCCCCATTCCTCCGTATTCCCGCCGTGTGGGTGAGAGACACCAGCAGCCTCAAAGGCACAGAGAGGAGGAAAAGGCAATAAGGTAATCAGGAAATGGTGGGTTTTGAACGTTTCCTATCACTATTTGGAATATAATCCCCTTGGCTATACATTATATATTTAATCTTTAATAATGGCTGTTTTCACAGCCAGGTTCCCAGATTTCTGGCCTCCGTGAGTTCCTGTGTATCATGTGAGGAGGCTCTGCCCCCACGCCGCAGGGCACCCAGTGCTCCCCTTCCTTGCCCTCAGCCCCTGAAGGTTGTGGTCTGTGAGGGCAGGAATGGGTGTTCAGCCCCCAGCCCCACGCACCCCACAGGGGTCTGGCACACAGTAGGCCCACTGAGGACATCTGCCCAGGACTGCACACTCAGGGGCCATACGTCTCATGATCTGGGGAGAAGCACTGGTCAGTTTGTCGGTAGAAAAGTTTCCTGGGGAAGAAGCAATGCCCAGGTCAGCCTGTAGTGCAAGAGAAGGAGTCAGTGCTTGAGGCCGAGGCCCTGGGCCGGCTCGGTGGCGGCTCGGCTGTCCACCCCGCCTTGTGGACCTTGCCGGGAGCTACAGTCCGTTATTGAAGGCTTCCCAGAGAGACACAGTTCCTGGAATTTGGTACAAATTAAAGAAGCTACTGCATCTCCAAACATAGGATATTCGAGAGTCCCGGGAACTACGGTCTACACCATAAAAGCCACTATAAATATAATTCTAAATACAAAAGTAATAATGTAAATATAACTACACTATAAAATCATAATAATAAGGTAAAAAATGCTGGCGTGGGATGCAGGAGAATGAAGACCAAATGGGGTCTCTGAATTCTTTATCTTCCTCACGGGGATCAGTTTTGTTTTGTTTTGTTTTTTTGTCTTTAAAATGACTGATTCTTAATCTTGCAGGAGGAAAGTGACCCAACCATGTAACGGAAAACTCTGGAAACACGCATTGCAGCCGCGAGTCTCACCATGTGCAAGACCAGAGGATGGAATCGTCAGATTGGCCAATGTTCTTAGTCAGCCGCTGGCTCGTGGTTCTAGAAGCTCCCGGGCAGCAGGCTGGCCCACAGGGCTTGTTAAACAGAGTGCCGGGCACCAGCCCCTGTTTTCAGGGTCTGTAACCTGCAGCTGGGCAGGCGCAGGACCCCACCTAGAGCCGCTGCTGCTGGACGCGCACGATGCTTGATTCAGACACACGTTTTAGAACTGTGCTCCAATATATGGCACACGCTTCACACACGAATGCAAGTAGCTCAGTGTTAGAAGTTTACAGACCCTAGGATAGGTATCAGTTTTCATGACTCCACACAAGATACACTTTATTCTGCAGAAAGCACACTTCTGCTCTATTATTTCTGGGAGGAGTATGTTACATGTGTTCTGGGGGAAATATTTTTAGAATTCACTTTCATAAGACAAAACTTCTGGGATAGGTCTGGATCTAGCCTAATTGCATGATTTTCATCTGTAGCTCCTGTTATAAATTATATAGATCGTGATACAAATAAATGATTATGCATTTGGATATTAAGGAAAAAATTTTGCCTCCCCTTAAGTGATGTGTTTTAAGTGTAGAGTGGGTTCTCACAGTGGCTGTGACCCATACATTTCCCCTCGGCGTGCATAAATTCCTCCTACCTGGTCATTTGAATACAGAACTCATTTAAATTCTCGAAGCCACATCCCGAGCCTGCAAACTATCCAGAGATGCTTTGAAGAATCGCACCTTACGCACTCTTGACATTTCCGGGGAAACTAGACCTTGGTCTCTGCAAAATGGTGTGACTATCTGACCCTTGGTTTTTAATTATTACTGAGCGAAGATGGTGGGGAGGGCCGGGCTCCTGTGACCCCCCACCTTCCCCGGAGCTCAGCTAATTAGTGGACTGCAGCTAACGGGCTGCTCTGGACATAAGGGGGTGGGGCTGGGAGGACGGACACAGACAAAGAGGAGAAGAAAAGTTAAAGCAGCATGTGCTCAAAGTTGTTATCGACCTGCCTGGGTGTATCAGGTCGTGCAGGATGGAAGACGCAGGTGCACTTGAGTTTATTTAAAGGAAAGAAGATGAGTTTCCCATTGAAAATAACATTTAAAGAGGTTATAGCATCGTTGAGGTTTTCCCAGATAACTGTCAAACTCTGGCAACGGTGTGTTATCCTGGGCTTGCCCACCCCGGCTCCTCCTCACGGGGCAGCCGCGGCCGGAGCTCGGGAATCGGCGGCGGAGTCCGGGGGCGAGCGGCCGGCTTGCTGCTCCCCAGGTCTGTCAGGATGGACGGGAGCTCTGGGAGGCTTGGCGGAGGTGCTGACTGGGTCGCAGGCCGGCCGTGCCTCGGTGCCGTGGGTGGAGGTGGAAGGTGGCTCGGGGCCGGTCCGAGCGGCACACCCGCCTTCCTCACTCGCCCCCACGCGCTGTCTCAGAAACGAAGAGAAGCAGAAATGCAGGAGGAGTCATAACGTGGCTCCAGGCACGGAGCACGGCGCCTGCTGGAGGACTGAGTCACCACGGCAAGCCGCCCACTTCACAGACAGGGAAACCGAGGCAGAGAAGTCACGGTGCGTGTGGAGTCAGGTGATTGAATGACAAGTGTATTAGAAAACCCGCCAGTCACCTTCTTGCCTCACGATGGAAACCGTGTGAGGATGTGGCTCTGGGGACACCCACTCCTGGACACAGTGGGGACATCGCACCCTATTTCCCTGGGGCTCGTAAGCGCAACCCCAGGAGCATCACATCTATGCCCAGGTCTTTGCCTCTCCCAGGGCTCTGGAGCCCTTCTGAGTAACACACGCACGCGTGCACACACGCCTGCTCTGGTCATCAGCTCATTTGTTTGTGTATTTATTCATGCTCATGTTTATGAGCATTACCTTGAGATGCTGTAATGGAACTAAAGACAAGCACTGTTTTTCCATAACCTTGCACAAAGCAGGAGTTCACGAAGAGTTTGTTAAACACACAAAGAAGGAAGATTTAGAGATACCTGTATACAAAGCCCACAGCACAGGTGAGAGCCACTTCCATCGGGGTGCCAGCTGCCCCTCCTGGGCTTCCGTGCCACACAAGAGCGCTTTGAGCTGCGTCCATGGGGGTCTGCTTCTCTGCATAGCACGAGGGCGTCATTATAACACCACATACGACTCACCTGGCCCAGCTACTCCTGAGGACACCGTTATAATGAGCCTCCCTGTGTGATTTGGCGAGGATTATTTTTTAAGAAGCTTAGAGTTCATTACAGACTTTATTCTGCAAATTCTCCAAGCACCCAGAAAAGTATTTTCATGTATTTATTCCTCTTTTCCAGGTCCCAGCCACAAAGAGCTTTGCCTGAGAAGAGAGGTCACTCTTTGCAGACTAGCACATAATTATATTCGCAGTTAATTTCACCCAAATGATGATCTGGGTGACCCAGGCCTTAAACATGATTTTTCTAGGTATCACCTCTTTGTTCTGAGTTTTCAAGAATTGCTCACACTTCCTATTTTATGTTTTATGTGTGTACGGCATATCAGTCATTCTTGACCTAATGCGTTGCTGCCTGCAAGGAGTCTAAATACCAGTTATCTTTGCATTGCATCAATGCAGTAATATTTGGTTAAAAACATGCTTCCTGTTTGTCTTTTCCCTATTTTTGGTCCCTGGCTTCTCATTCTCCTGTCCTCTTCATGCCACCTTCCCTAGCCTTTCTCTGCTAGCATCCTCATCCCCTGCGACAAGCTGGTCTACTTGTCCTCTTGCTTACTGCACTGGGAGTCAGTCACCAAGAACAAGGACCTGCTCCAGACAAAGTGTCATCGACAGACTCAGCTGAGGTCCAACTGCAGTGCCCCCTGGATGGCCTGTGTGAGCCCACAGCCCTGTTAGCCCATGACCACGGGGGCAGACCGTGTGGAAGGAAGGGTTCTGTTCTCCGCATGCACTAACCTCCGCAGCCGTCCTGTGAGGCTGGGGCCACTATTCTCTCCACTTTTGCAAGAAACAGATGCAAAGAGACTAACTCCCCAAGGAGAATATCTGAAAGCTGATAAACAGGAGTTAAAACCAAAGGAGTCTGGCTGACTTAAGGGTCCTTGCTGAATCCAGAAATGAGAAGACAGGAATTTTATAGTCCCCAGTTTTCCCACATGGCCAAGGTCTGGTCTGGTGAGCAGTGGAGAGAATAGGCTAAGGACCATGTCCAGCTGAGTCTATCCATGGGAGGCCACTGACCTTAGAGGTCCTGTAGGGCCGCTTGAGGCTTCCAGGAGTAAGGCTTGCTTTTGCCTTGTGACAGCAAGTCTAGAGGCCCTCGGGCCAGTCAGGAGGGTGTCTAGACTATTCCATGGATGGTTTTGATATCTTTTCTCTCTGCATGTGCTTACAAGATAGGCTTATGTCACTGAGTCAAGGAAATGACAGCTTCCCAGGAGTTCCTACGAGGCAGAATCCTACACATAGGTCATTGACCAGAAGTTTGTTGCATTAACAATTTTTATTTGAATTGGAGCCAGAAAATGTCATTTTTAAATTATATGTTAATATCTGCCCAAGATTAAATTCTTTAAGTAGGGAAGAAGAGAAAGTCAACATTGGAAGGGCAAATACTAGTATCTGTCACAGAAAGGATGAGAATGAAGACATAAGTCTAGGAGGGAAAATTTAAGAACATGTATCCCTATTGTGCCTTCCAATAAAGTGGCATTTCAAATCTGAAATATTTGTAATGTGTAGGAAATCCAAATGAATACACTGAATTAAAGAGATACTAGGTTGATATTCTTCCCAGGTAAATGATGGAAGCAAACAAAAATCTCTCTAGAAAAAAATACTTGCAACCCAAGCACTGTAGAATTCTCTAGATTAAGATAAATCTGTACACAGGGTGTCTGGGTGGCTCCGTCGGTCAAGCAGCTGCCTCTGGCTCAGATCATGATCTCAGAGCCCTGTGATCCAGCCCCATATTGGACTCTGTGTGCAGAGGGGAGTCTGTTTCTCCTCTCCCTCTGGTTTTCCCCCGACTCATGCTCTCTCCCTCTCTCTCAAATAAACAAATAAAATCTTTAAAAAAAAGAGATGACTCAATACGAGTTATAATTTAAAAATATAACACACATAGAAATTCAACATGAACACAAATCAGCAAGAAAAAATAGTAAGGACTTCAGATGTCTAAATGTTCATACACATAAATGGCTATTATAAAATGCTTAGAGAAGTAATCACATTTTAAAAGGAAAAAAAAAAACCAAACAGGAATCTACTTGGAAACGTACCAAAAAAAAATACCCCAAACCCTACTGAAACTAAAAATAATACTATTGAAATGAAAAGGAAAAAAAAAATAGTGGCTGCTGACAGAATTAGATACAGCTGTAGGTGAGACAGGAACCTGGAAGGCAGTTGTGAAAGACATTGTCCGGAATGTATCCAAGAGAGAAAGTAACAGAAAACCTAACAGAAGACATGAATGGGACCTGAGTGGGTCTCACATATCTGACTGGACTTCTAGAATGTGATAGAAAAGCATAACAGAATTATAATGAAAAAGAACAAGTTTTTCCAGAGTTGATAAGTATTTACTCTCAGATTCAGATTTATGGCAAAATCCAAACAGGATAAATACAACAGAATTCTAAACCCAGACATGTGCTAGTAAAACTGTAGAATCTTGAAGACAAATAACAGTTATCTTTAAAATCCAAAGACAAAAGACGACAATGAATCCAAAGTAGGCTTTCTAACAGACAGCTAAGGTGCCAGGAGTTTATTTGGATGAAGCAAGAAAAGGCAGGGAAGACACAAATTACCAAATTCAGGAATAAAATGAAGACACTTATACTGACCTTTTAGAATTGAAAAGGAGGCACCTGGGTGGCTCAGTCAGTTAAGTGTCAGACTCTTGATTTAGGCTCCCGTCATGATCTCGGGGTCGTGGGATCTCTGTGTCGGGCTCTGTTCTCAGTGTGGAGTCTGCTTCTCCCTCTACCTCTGCTCCTCCCCCGACTCTCTCTCTCTCTAATAAACAAACAAATAAATAAATAAACAAACAGGGATGCCTGAGTGGCTCAGTAGGTTAGGCATCTACCTTCGGCCCAGGTCATGGTCCCAGGACTCTGGGATCAAGTATCTCATTGGTATCCCTGCTCAGCAGGGGCCCACTTCTCCCTCCCCATCTGCCACTCCCCATGCTTGTGCTCTCTCTCATGCTTTCTCAAATAAATAAATAAATAAATAAAATCTTTAATAAATAAATATAATCGCTCAAAAAAATTTTAAAGCATATAGGAGAATATTATGAACATTTTATGTTAACCTTTTAGACAGCTTAGATGAAGGTGAAAAATTCCCAGAATGACAAAAATTACTGAAACTGACTCAAAGAACTAGATATTTTGGACAGATCTATAACAACCAGAGAAATTAAATTAAGAATTAAAATACGACATCTTGATTTAAAAAAATAAATTTAGGCATCAATTTTATAAAATACTGAAAGAAGAAATGAATTCTTCTCAAATTCTTTCAGAGAGAGAATAGAACACTCACCTTGAATCAGTATTTACCATATACTAAAATCATACAAACACATGGCAAAAAACAAAACAAAATGCAGACCAATATCCCAAATGTCTGTAGATTCAAAAATTCTTAACATAGTATTATCAGGTTAAATCCAACTACATAGTCCAAGTGGGGATTATCCTTAGAATGCTCAGTTGGTTTACATCCAAACATTATCATAAGTGTTCTCAACACACACACAGATGTAATTATGTGAAGTGAGGGATACATTAATGAGCTTGATGTGTTAATTATTACATAAGATACACTTATATCAAAACACCACATTGTCCACTCCAGTGTTCATTGCAGTAATGTCCATGATTGTTAAACTGTGGAAAGAGCCAAGATGTCCCTCAGCAGATGAATGGAAAAAGAAGGTGTGGTCCATATGCCCAAGGAAATATTACTCAACCATGAGAAAGGATGAATACCCACCATTTGCATCAGTATGGAGGGAACTGGAGAGTATGATAAGTGAAACAAATCAAGCAAAGAAAGACATTTTTATCATATGGTTTCACTCCTACGTAGACTATAAGGAATACAGCAGAGGACCACAAGGGAAGGGAGGGAAACTGAATGGGAACAAATCGGAGGGGGAGACAAACCACGAGAGACCCTGGACTCCAGGAAACAAGCTGGGATTGCAGAGGCAGGGGGGTAGGGGGACCGGGTGATTTCTCGTGGGTGTTAGGAGGAGCATGTGCTGGGGTGAGCACTGAGTGTCACATACAAATAGTGAATTGTTGAGCACTACAGCAAAGATTTATGTTGTACTATATGTTGGCCAATGGAACATAATGAAAGACTTTCAAAAAACCCACCCCATTGTATACCTTAAATACACAGAATTTTATTTTGGTAATAATATCACCATAAAGCTGATTTTTGAATAGAAAATCAAATAATGTAACATACATTAATAAAAGGCAAAATGACATGATATCTAATAGATGCAGAAAAAGTATTTCACAAAATCCAACACCACTCATAAAAGCTCTCAGCAAAGTAGGAGTAGGGATAAGTCTGAGAGAGGCAGCTATGAGATGTGTCCACCTGACAACCCTCATGGTCGTGAACCAAAGTCTTTCCCACTAAAATCAGATAAAATGGCCGTGTATTGCCACCACCTCCATTCAACATTGCATCAGTAATTCTGGTCACTACGAGAAGGTAATAAAAACAAATCAAGGGTGTAGAATTGGAGAGGATGAAATGTGTGTGCCTTTATTCATGAATAGTATGATGTTATATGAAGACAATACTAAGAAATGTGTAAGATAAGCAAACATCCAGAAAAATAAATGGGTTTAGGAGTGGTTGCATTATATGAGGGTAATATGTAAAAATCTGTTGTATTTCTTTTTTCTTATGGCATTTTAAGAAATAATTTATTTTATTTTTTTCTATATGCCGACAGGGAATGCTCCACAAATGAGATAAAGAAAACAGTTCCATTCACAATACTTCCACAAAGACTAAAACACATGGCAGTAAATTTTAAAACAAGAGCAATATAAAGTTCTGGACCTGTATACTAACAATGGCAGCGTTCCGCACAGAGAAGTTAAAGAAGTCTCATGCAGATGGAAAGATATCCAATTTTCATGGATTGCTGAGAAGGCCATTCTCTGTGATGTGCCCTGTGGAAAAAGCACAATTCCTGTGGAAATCTCAGAGGGATGCTTTTGTTGAAATTAAGAGGCCTACTGGAGTGTCTATGGAAATGCAAACACCCAGAACAACTTTGAAAAAGAAGCACCTAATGGGAAGCTTACACTGCCTCATTTCAGAACTTACCGAGAAGCCACAGGGCTTTGATGAATTGTAGCCCAAATGTCAGACCTTGAATTACAGAAGTTCTGCAAGAGAAGTTTTGTGACCCTGGAATCGGCAAATGCTTTATAAATACGATATGAAAATGCATGATCCATAAATGAGAATTGGTATTCATAAAAATGGAATGCCCGTGCTCCTCAGAATGCTTCATTGGACATATGAAAGACAAACAAAGTGGAGGAAATGTTTGCTGATTGCATATTGAATAAAGTACTTGAATCCAGAGTACAGAAAGGATGCCTTTACGCCAACAGTATAAACAGCCCAAATAAAAAGTAGGAAAAACAGGCGTTTCCTCAGAGGAGATGTATGGGCAGCTCATAGCATTTCAGCTGTTGTTCATCCCACGACTGTGAACTGCTTGGCCCTCATCCAACACTTCACATTTACTCAGTGTGTGTTTAGTGAGCGTGTACTGTGTATGCTTGATGCTAGATCTCTGTGTGGGGTTAGTTTTATGTGTTAACGGGGCCATGGGATGCACAGATATTTAAGCATTATTCTAGGGTTTCTGGATGAGATCAGCGTTTGAATCGGGAAATCAGGAGATGGAGTTAGGGGAATGGCTCTCCCCAGTGTGGGTGGGCCTCACCCAATCTGGTGAAGGCTTGGCTAAAATACAAAGGCTGGGTAAGAGAGAACTCTCTCTCTCTCTCCCCCCACCCCTCCCTTCCCTCACTCCTCCCTGGCTGTCATAGAGCTGGGACATTGGTCTCCCCTGCCTCTGGACGTGGACTCAGAAGGAGACTTCCACCATCGGCTCTCCTGGCTCTCAGGCATTCAGACTCAGAGAAGGACGATACCGACGGCTTTCCTGGGTCTCCAGAAAGGCCCACAGAGTATGAGACATTCCTGGCAGCAAATCTATCCATCCGTCCATCCATCCTTTGTGTGCTCTGGAAAACTCTGATAAAGTCCGAAATGCCCTGGACCCCTGGAGGGAACATTCTGGGTGAGCACAGACACGTGGTCCTTGAGTGGAGGTGGGAAACCTCCGTCACTGGACTGTGCAACCTCGAGCACGTGGTTTACTCTGCTGGAGTCCACAGCAGGAAGACACACACACACATCCGTCCGCCACTGGCATTCGTGCCACAGTCCGTACGTGGATGCCCACCACCCCACCAGCTCTGCACCATGGCACGAACAGAGGCAGAGATGGCAGAGCCCCCCTCGTGGGGCCATTTGCTCGCTGTCTCGCTGTGTGGCCAACTCCCCTCCCGGACAAAGAAGCTCTCAGTGCGTACCTCCAGCTTCAGCTGGGTGATTTTGTGCCCAGAACGACGTGCTGCAAAGGGTGGTCACGCTGTCCCTGACAGGGGGTTGTGGCGACGGCTCTTGAGAAGCTGAACATATTTATGTGAACGTTCAAATGTACTTTAGAGTTAATACTGCTTTTAAGACTGTGAGTCTGAAATCTGCCCCAGAAACAGCCCTGGGTGCTTCGCTCCCTACTGCTTGTACAGATGTTAGTTATTTTCTTTTCCATTATTTTGAGAAACCAACAGGGCAGTTTGGGGATTAAAATCAGCACATAGTCTCAACGCAAAGTGGAGAGAAAGAGAAGCAGACCTTTCATTCGCATGTTTAGGACTCAACACTGGGGTTCTGTCTTGACCGTTTGTCTACTGGGTCCTTGGGACCCTACACAGGTAGTGCTTCCTACTCCTCCAGCACCCCACTTCTTAAACAAACAAGCAAACAAACAACAACAACAAAACCTCTAGAAAACACTGGGGGCCGGGCACAGAGCTTGGAGACCCCGGCAGGTCTGCGATGTTCTCTGAGGGGCTCTCGCAGGTCTGGTGAGCGGGACACTGGGATTTCCCAGCTGGGTCCCATTGTGGCCTAAGTGATGTGTGTCTCCAGCACCTGCCCCGGGCCGGCGGACGGCCTTGATGGGACAGCCAGTTCGCTAGGGTCGCGACAGCAGTGTGGCTCAGAGCAGCCCCGTTTCTCCGCAGCTGTGGGGTCTCCGGTCAGGCCATCTGCCCTCCTGTGAATCAGCTCGCCTACCACTGCGGTCCGGCTGCCCTGGCCTCCCCCGCTGGGAGTCTCTGGGGAAGGCCCAGGATGGGGCTTGTGTCTGCACCCTCATGCAGGGGGACACAGCGGCCTGAGCAGGGTGCACTTCCTGAAAACCTTGTGTGAACGGAGCTGAAATCCTCACCCCCTCTGCGCTGTGAGCCTCGCTTGTGTCCATTCGCCTTTCCTGGTCGGTGGGGCCAGGGAGACGGGGAGCGCTGGGCCTCAGCTCACCTTCTCGGACAGGCCTCCCCAGCCTCTGCCTCTAGCCCCTTGGCCCGCAGGAGGACCGTGCCGACCTCTCCTTCCCATTAGGAAATGCTGCCTCAGTTCAGACATCGCCTTGCCCCCGCATTGTCTCAACTGATGGCAACCCATCTGAGCTCAGTGTTTTTATTTTTTTTAATAAAAATTCATTTTATTTTTTCAGTGTTCCAAGATTCACTGTTTATGCCTCACACCCAGTGCTCCATGAGCTGAGTGTTCTTTTTTTTTTTTAAGATTTTATTTATGTATTTGACAGAGAGAAACACAGCCAGAGAGGGAACACAAGCAGGGGGAGTGAGAGAGGGAGAAGCAGGCTTCCCGCCGAGCAGGGAGCCCGATGTGGGGCTCGATCCCGGGTCTCCGGGATCATGACCTGAGCCGAAGGCAGCCGCCCAACCAACTGAGCCACCCAGGCGCCCCGAGCTGAGTGTTCTTAATAGCAGGAGAGGAGACAATAATTTCAAATGCAAGTTATAAGAATCTCACAGTAGCAAGTGAGATCGCCGTGACCTTCCTTCCCCTTTCCTCATGGAGACTCAGTCAGTGTCTGAACTAATCTGGCTTCTTCCGAGCTCACCATCTGCAGTGCCCTCCCCTCTCAGGACAGAGACTTAGGACTCTTCCCTGCCTCAACCCCGGGGAGCTGCGGCTTCTGCCCAGGCCTGTCCCCTATCGGGAATTCCCTGACCCGGGACTGTGTGGCGGCTTCCCGGGTCCTGAGCCACCAACACACTGCCCACCCCTCAAGGCTGAGCTCTGTGGTCCGTGCAGGGAGGGGGCTCCTCACTCTTCCGTGGCCGCCACGTTGTGAGTGCAAGTGGCCACAGCTCTCAAACTCTGTGACATGCTATCCTGGAGTGTTTTATCCCTCCCCTCTGACTAGATTATAAACACTCAAGGTTAATGTCTCCAGTTTATCCATCTTTATAGTCCCACAGTGTTTAGCTCACAACAGGCTCTCAATAAACATCTGCAAAATGCAATTGAAACCCCACTGCCCCACGAAGGGACATCTTTCTTCTGAAGCGATGCATCCACATGGTCATTACCCCAATTTATTAGTCACTGTCGCAGGTCACTGGTTACTCAATAAGAGTAAGGGGCTTCTGTGGGATCCTGGGCTATGCGAAGTGACTCAAGTTCATGAATTCCTGGCCCCGCTCATGTTCAGACACAACCTTATTTAAGATAGGGCTGAGGAAACAGGCAGATTATTTTTGGAGCCCTCTGCAAGGAGAACGCTGAAGAGACCCGCTTGCTCAAGTTTTGTGCTAAATTATATTCCTCTCATGGCTCCGATCCATGTGCCATAATTGTATATTCAAAGCCGATGCATTATTTAAACATAATATACTCTCTATTAGTTCCCTGCTTTGGGTTAATGGTTGGCTAAAGCAATTAGAGAGCCCCAGGGAGGGGCTTGCAGAAGAGGAACCAGGAGGTACCACCAATAATATGTGCCTCCTCTTTATTGCCGTAATTAAAGGGTTTTATACGGTGTACTAAAGGGTTGTAAGAATGTTAAGGACGCTGTGATGACCCACAGATCCCTCCTATGCTGCTGTAGGAAGGAGAGCAAGATGGGCGCGCTGAGTCTCACAGGACACCCGAAACTGCTTGCGCTTTTCTCAGCGCTCTTTGAGGGGACTGGCAAGCAGCGCCACGGTCATTCGAAAGCGGCGACCTCACGAACAGATGGGGACGAGCTTCAAGGCAGGGGCAGAGAGCAGCGATGGAGGGCTCCTTTCTAGTGAGTCTTATGCAAAGTGGCCATCCCAGTCCTTGAGCTTGGGTGTCTCTTTTCCATCCTCAGCCCCCAGACCCCTGCCCCCCTTCCTGACCTCACCTGCTCCTCCCCCTCATCTACCTCCATTCCTCCAGAGTCTCCTTTGTAAGGGCACCTGCTTATCTCCCCTTGCTCCTCTTTGGCTTCAGTGCGTTTCATCACCTGCCCAGATCATGTCCTGTCCCGAGACTGCCTCCAAGCTCTCCAGCTTGACCCCAACTCATGGGCCCAACTGTGCCTGTTTTCCCATCTAGCATTGGCCTCTCTGTGCTCACCGTGGGTGTGAGTGGTAGAGCTGTGAGACAGCCCAGGTCTCGCACCAGAAAACCAGCTTTCCCAGACTGTATCCCTGGATTTCCGATAAAAGAAGGTGACATTTAATGGAATTTAAATCCACCCTCATGCCCTCAAGTCTGTGAGATTCTGGCATTGATTTTCATATTGTTTCCTGTGGAAGGTGCACTTAAGGGGAGACCCTGAGGAGTAATGCCCATGCACAATGTCTTTCCTTGAGTAGGGGTGAAATCCACAACTCGCTTTTAACCAACTGCGTAGCACAAGAATGGAGGGGTGTCACTCCCATGATTAGGCTACATTGCAGATAGGCAGGAAGCACACTTGCATGGGTTCAAAGGTGTAGGCTGCTGTATGGTGAGGCACTTCTGATGGATGCTCGAACGTTCCCAGCTGACAGTCGGTGAGAGAAGGAGCACGTCTGGCCTGAGCTTCGAAGCGTGTCCTTCTCCACTGGGGTCTCTCGTGAGCCTGAAGATTGGTCAACGTCTGGATTGAAGCTGGGGGAGATCAGGAATTGTAATTTGGATAAAACCGCAAAGGATCCAGAAGAGTTGTGAGATGATAAACCGGTGTTGTTTTGAGACCCTGAGTTCGCAATAACTGTTACACAGCAGAGAAAGTGGATATAGATCCCTGAAGAACGTCGGGGCATAAAGTCTAGTGCTCAGCATCTAGGTGCAAGTCCTGCTTTGCCACGTGCAAGCAGCTGGAGCTTGGACAATGAAGTGCCATGCTTGCTACTTTAAGGAACTTCCTCGTCCATCAGGTGTGGGCAGTAAGAGTGCCTGCCTCGATTAGGCGGGGGGGAATGAATGCACTTTAAAAAAGCACACATGTAATAGACACTAAAGAAGTGCCAGCTGCCGATGCCTGCCATGGACAGGAGACATGTCCTAATAGCCACTCGGAATGTTGATTCGGGAGAATGCATGTGCTTGAACTCTCATAGACGACTTCATTTGACCTTGTTCGTCTGGTTGAGGTTTAGGCTAAGTACTGTGCAAACATTATTATGCTTCCCTGACTTCTAGTTTATAATTCAAAACAGAGAACACTGAAGCAAATACATGGACGAAAACGTAAAACAAATGTGTAAACTTTGTGCAAACATTAGACATAATTAAAGGTAACATTTTTAGTGTGTGTGTTGGGTAGTATTTCTTTAAGGCAGAAGATGAAGAGTAAGTTTCATATTTGTGCAGGGATACTTTAGTGGCTCTGGCTGTAGCCGGCTGATGGGAGAAGGTGGTCCCAGGGGGGGAAGAGAGACGTCCCGTGATATCTCGGTGCCTCGCCGGACATGGCGGGGTTCATCCGCAGAGCAGCGCAGTGAGCAGCTCTGGGAATAGGCTATCCCCAGTGGGATGTCAGCGACAGAGTCCACAGCCTGCCTCTGAGGTTGGAAGTGATGAGTACATGATGACCAAAGAGAAGAAAACAGAGACCAAGGTCAAGTCCTGACCGAGAGTTCGGGGGTGACCTTCCTCCAGTGGAGCCAGAGTTCGCAGAGTGGCCATTGCGAGTTTGGAAGTCATTCTGCCATGTCTGGCTCCGAGAATCTGGCTCAGTGTTCTCACACAGACTCTGCAACCAGCCTGAAGCCCAACGGGGAAGAGCAGCATCATGCCAGGTGGGAAGAGCCATGTTTTCCTTCTATTCTTTTGGTCCATTTTTGTTTGTTTTGTTGTCGCAATAAGATGCCTCCTTAATCTACATCTCTGGGATGGAGCGCAGTCTTATGTGAAGGGGTCACACATGGCATGCTCACCCATATCCTCCCACTTGGCTCGTGTTCTCATGGGGAGTAAGTTGCCCAGGACAGGTTTCCTGCAGATCTGGAGGGTCTCTGGACACGCTTCCTCTCTAACCAAAGGCTCCTTCATGGCTCAGGTCCCAGGCCCAGTCAAGTTCCCAAAGTGTAGATGCTCATAGTAGACCAAATCCCTGAGCTGGGAGAATCATTATTGTGTTATTGGAATTTTTTGTCCTTACTCTTTAAGCCCTTTAAAGACAGCAGAAAAATATTCTGGCATTTTTTTTTATTACACCAAGTGCCCACGGTGAATAGACAGATTCTGCACACGCTCTGCATCTATGGAATCAGGAAGTGGAATGTGGCTGAAGACTGGCTTGCCCCAGTGCACCAGATGGTAACGACTATCCCAAGAAGAGCCAGGGAAGGTTCG